>JBCEWC010017271.1:0-12606 GCA_038996855.1 Solanum aculeatissimum
GTAAATTTGTACCTTCTCTCATCTACCAATAATATATGGACAACAAGTACTTTCATGGAAAAGTTGTTGACTTTTCAAAGTTTTTTTTTTTTTTTTTGTACATATGATTAACTTTGTGCTCATCGTCCAATTTAGCTCGATTAATTCAGATTTGTGTCGATATATGTCAGTTTTGTCTCTGTCTTATTTGAAATTGAGCAATTTTATCCTTCATTAAACTTCCAGTCTAATTTCATCCCCTCGGCTTGAATTTGAAAACAATCTTAATTTTACCCTTGATCTCTAACGAACATCTAATTACTCATTGTAATGACTCAGCTCACTAGTGATATTGTCCGCTTTGGTTTAGGCTTGCACGACTTTAAAACATGTCACTAGTAGGTAAGACATGTTTACTTGTATATCCAACATCTCTCTTGTGTTTTGTCGATCTGAGACTTCTCATCTTAAGATGAATTATTACACAACGTCCTCGTTGAGGTTTGTCTCACCGTATGAGATTCTCCTAGACTCAACACTGAGGTTTGTCCCACCTCACCGAGATTCGCCTAAACTCAGTTGAACTCTGGCCCACATCGGCAAGGCTGACATAGGAGTGACTTTGATACTATTTGTAACACATCTCACTAGTGATATTGTCTGCTTTGGGCCTAGCTCCACACAGCTTTAAAACACGTCACTAGTAGGTAAAACTTGTTTACTTGTATACCCAATATCTTCCCTGTGTTTTGCCGATGCGATACTTCTCTCTAAAGATGAATTATTACAATTATTACACTCATAGGCGATTAAACGTTGATAAGTAAATTTTGACTAGCGAAGAAAGTAGGCACATATATGGCAAATACTTATGTATCAAAACTAACACAAACTTATTTCATAAGAATAAATACGAGACGATTTACTAACAACATGACATTGTATGGACATGGCAAGGTAAATTTGAATATGATAGATAAATAAATTTTAAATTTGAACTTTTGTTTCATCTACCAATAATAAATGCACACGAAAAGTACTTTGAAAGAAAAATTATGAAATTTTTAGAGGAAAAAGTAGCACAATGGTTGGCCACAAAATCATTTGCAGAAAGAATCATGCTGGGATCTAGTACTTCATAGACAATATCTATTTTTCTAGACCAATCTTTTAGCTTTTACAGGGCCTTTTTGGTTGTCACCTATGAATTGTTTTTGCTTTGTGACTCATTGTGACAACATGACAATTGGTTATGAAATGTTTTCGATTTTCTACTCGGTGTTTGATATTCGTATGAAAGTTCTCGATGAATTTGAGGTGAAGCGCTCGCTATTAGAGCTGGTTTTCATAGGCACATATATGGCAAATACTTATACATCATGAAATGTTTTCGATTTTCTACTCGATGTTTGGTATTCAATATTCGTATGAAAGTTCTCGATAGATTAGAGGTGAAGCGCTCGATGTTAGAGTTGTTTTCAAATATAGGCGTAATTTGAAAACAGACGAATAAATACTTCAATTTTGAGTATGTACATTTAGACATCTGAACTCGTTTCCATAGCAGAGACGGAGCCAGAATTTTTACTAATGGAGTTCAAAATCTAAAGAAGTAGACACATGAACTAGTCGAAGGGGGTTCGACATTCACTGTATGTATATAAAAAAATAGTTTAACCATGTATAAATAGTATAATTTTTCACCAAAGAGATGAACCCCCTAAACATAGTGTAGCTCCGCCCCTGCTCCAAAGTATCAGTTGAACATTTCCAACTTACAAAATGATCATCTTGACATCTTCAGAATTTAGGTTTCACATTAATGTTGCGTGTCCATGAGACATAATATGAGCAAATTAGAGTATTTAGTTGAGACCAAATAACGATGTCTAAATGTGCACATCAAAATTGGAGTACTTAATTATTTGTCAGTTGAGTTCAAATTTGAATCTATATTTATAAACGTATTATACATGATCTTTTTCATATTCAATATTCAAAATCAAGAACTCTAATAAAAACAAAAAGATTGATCCTATTCGTCTCACCACGACCCTTGTTTAACTAAAAGGTTCATTGACCTTTCTCTATGGTTTATTTAAAATAAACAAATATTCCCAACACTACAATAATGATCCTTTCCTTTCAGCAAGAGACACAATAATAATCTCATACAATTTCAAGATTATGTCCTTTAAATGTGTTTTTTTTTTAAATTCTTCAAATTAATACTAAAAATTAATTAAGAGTCAAATTTTTCGCAAAATTTATTTCAATAAAGTATATGATGTTGATAAAATTTGATATAGAACACTTAAAGGATTTCACCATTCAGCTGTGTTTTGTCTTATCGACCACAAACTAATGAAATTGTTTGTACATATAAAGTTTTTTTTAAGCGCATTTGAGACATTCGATAAAAATTGAAATGATATATACACTCAAAAGGACTAACCCTAATGTGCCATTAGTACATCAAAATCTTATTTTTGTTTTGTAACATGATGTAGGTAGGCTCATAATTACAAAATCCCTTAGTTGCTTAAGTATTTTACAACATCATTAGACTATAATCAAGTAACAAATTTGTACATATTGTAAATTAATGTGAATGCTATGATTAACATAATCTTTTTTTGTCATTTTTGTCTTCTTACACTTGAGCAATTAGAGGATCAATATCAAAAAGTGCATTACAATGTCTAGCAACATAAAGAATTTTCTAAAAAAATAATAATCTTAGTTGGCTATAATAACCACTATATAGTGTAAATGTCCCCTCCTACCCCCTACCCCACCCTACCCCCACCCTCAATAAAAGTAACCTTTCTCTTTTTCTTTCTTTTTAGGATAAGGGGGGAGGGGGGCATTGATCTTGTTTATTCATACTTGTAGTTGAGTGTAATTCATGAGCACTATAAACTCTTTTGTGTCTAGACATTTATTTAACGTATGCTCGAAAGTCTCTGATGATTAATTGAATTATCATTTACTATGATTGCGATTTTAGAGATATATATAAAAGTGGGAAGCTAATGAAATTGCTTCGGTAGTTGAATCTAGGATTGAAAACCATCTTTACATTGAACGGCTTAATGTTTCAATGATACTCAATTTATTATGATTATTACCTTCATTGATATTCCTCCTATAGACTTCTCGAGTTTTAGCAAAAACAGCTCTCCTTGATTGTTTCGTTAGATATAAACAAATCTAATAAATACTATAATTCTTGGATTGAATAATTAATTCTTGAAATTATTTTAAATAATAATATTATTTTTAAAAAAAATGTGACGTACGTCTAATCAAGACATCACGTGTTACGATGTACCCTCACTACTAGACCAAAACCTTTGGTCCATTAAATGACAAGGATTTTTAAATTTAAGGTTTTGAATTTAGTGGCTGATGACACTGCATATTTATTACACTGGCAAAAAAAAAAAGAGCTTTTGACAAAGAAAATATAAAAAGTACTTTTTTAGGTGTCAATGGTTCTCTTTTGTAAAATTATGTACACACAAATTCATTTTTTGTGTGTGTATAATCATCACTAAAATAATATTTTTTATGATATAATTTATTGTGTATATTCGTTACTAAAATGATACTTTCTATGATGTAGTGACAACTAGAAGAGTCATCGACCACTAATATAACCATAGCTTTTTGTGGCAATCTTATTGAGTCGCCACAAATATTTTTACTTTTGCATAATCGTTATTGAAATAGTATTAGATTTTTTTGTTTTGATCTTATAAAGTCGAGTTCCATACTCTTGAAATATACTTGTCACTAAAATGACATGTTTCGTGACATCACTTTTTGTATATAATTAATCATCACTGAAATGATATTTTCTATGACGATTATAAGGGTTACTGTTATCTTTTTTTCGTTATTGTTGTGATCTTACTGAGTCGCCATCCTTACTCTGTGTATAGTTGTCACTAAAATGATATGTTATGTGACATCTATGACGATTACAAGGGTCACTGTTTGCTATTTATAACTATAGCTTTTGTGGTGATCTTATTGAGTTTCCACGAATATCCTTATTTATTTATTTTTTACGTATAGACATCACTTCAAAATGTCATCACTAAAATGATAGTTTTTGTGACGACAATGACTCTCACAAGGGTCACCGACCACTAAAACTATAGCTTTTTGTGGCTATCGTTATTGAGTCTACAAGAATATTCTTAATTTTGCATATAATCGTCACTAAAATGATACTTTCTGTTGACTTGTAAGTAAAACAATCATCAGTACAACTTTTCGTAGCGATCTTGTTGAATCGCCATGAACATTCTTAACTTTCACGTATAATCATCACAAAAATAATACTCCAGTGACGATTATAAGAATCACCACTAAAATTATAATTATTTGTGACGATTTTATTGAATCACAACAAATATAATTTTTAGTGAAAATTTAATTAGATTGATTTTATTTGACCAATAACACACATAGTAAACACATTGATGGAAGTAATTAATTAATATATCTTGACTAATATGCACAATATTAAAATACTTATATATACTATATAGTTTCTTTGTACATAAATGGATGGAAGAGGCACTAAACATACATAATTATTCATTTTTTGAAGGTGAAGAAACAAAAGGAAATGGGGTAATAATTTCAACAATAGTACTTTGTTTGGCACAAAAAATTTTAAAAAAAATTTTAACAAGAAAGAAACTCAAAGAATATTTTAAGAAAAAGTATATTTAGTTGATTAGTTAATTTAGCTTCTTTTCTATAGTGGGCAAGCCCCGTGCGGAGAAAGCCTGACCATAAGAGTCTATTGTATACAGTCTTACCTTAACTTTATGCAAGAGACTGCTTCCAAGGCTTTACCCGTGACCTCTTGGTCACATGGCAGTAACTTTAACAATTACTCCAAGGCTCTCTATGTATAGAGTAGTTGTTTTTAATTAGTTTTAGTAAGGAAAATGATTTAAATTTATCTCTATGTTACTTTCACCCTATCAATCAAAATCGAACAATTTTCAAAATATTTTCTTAGAGACTATTTGTTAGCAAACACTTTTTCTTTTAATGAATCTTATACTGTACGAATTCGAATTAATCAAAATTTCAATATAAATACTGAACATCAAATGGAACATCAGAAAAGACGTTAGAGATTAGGATGGAGTTGCCAAAACAACTATTACATAGTCTTTAAAAAACATAACTTCATGAAGAAAACAACAAATTGAACCATTTTCACTATTCGTTAGAGAACACTTTCCTTTCAATAAATCTTATACTGCATGAATTTGAATTAATTAAAATTTCAATTCTAAATATCTATTTTCTTTCACATGAAAATTTATCCAATCATATATTTCATCATAAAAAAAGAATGTTATATATTATATGTACCAAATTTTCTAAAGTGACAAGCTAAGGACCACCACTAAGTCTGATAAGTCCTTTTCTTCAACTTAGGCCATACTTACAAGACCTAACAAGAAGTAACTTAGTAGGGGCCTCCCTTTGGCTTCTCCAAACTCTCTCCATCAAGAACTAAAATCCATCAAACAGATACCTGACACTACTAGTAGATCCTATGTAGAGGTTGACAAGGGTTTACCGGTTAAAACCTCTTTATAACAACATTGTTTGTCCGAGTATAATAATACGTTAACTTTACCTCAACTGACAATTAAACACGTCGATTTACAAAATAATCTTTTAGACCCCTCTTAAATTTTTGTGTCACGTCAGCGTCGAGTGTCCACAAGACACAGTGAGAATGAGTTGGAGTGTTTAGTCATCAATTGAGACCAAGATGAGGCGTCTAGATGAACACTCTCAAAGTTGGAATGCTTACTTGCCAACTGATTTGAGTGTTTGTTCATGTACTATACTAACATGACAATCAGTTTTCCAAAAAAAATTGATTGTTATAATGAAATGTTAATTGTTATATAGAATGATCATTATAAAAAAGTGTACTTTTATCCATGGATTTCCCTAGGCCAGTTTATGGGCTAATCAATAAAGGATTTTTATCTTCGAAACTCATTGGAAAGGGCAGTGCAAGAGAAATCATACAAAAATGATTGAATCTTGAAACGCCCGAAAAAGATATGAGGTGCTCGAAAATGGTCGAAGCGATAAACCAGATACCTACTACAGGCCAAGCAGCTAGGAAGAAGTGTAATGAACGAGAGTTGTTGAAACTAGCATATTGAAAGATCAATCGGCCAAAGTAACCATGACCAGACTATTTAAAAGATAATTACAAGACAACAACAGGTGATCGTTCGTAAAAGAAAAAGTGTGGTACTCATATCAAATCCTCCAAATACATACTATTTCTGGATAATCCGATAAACACTCAACAACATTTTTTGAGACGTATGATTAATGTAAAACACTTACTATAATAATTCTTTACGCTGTCAGTGTATATATATATATGTCAAATCCAAGTTGGAAAGTGATCTTGTAGACAGAAAAACACACATGCATTCACTCCCACGTGAAGTGAATATCCTCTTAAAACCTCCCTCTTACCACCATTGTGGAAGATAGAATTTGTGGACCTAGTGAAAGCTTAAAGGACCTCCACTATGAATTGAGGAAAATTTATGTGCAGCCATAATATATGACTTTCATATTAGAATACAATGAATACTATATTACATCCACAAGGTAATCTTGCAAGTGGGATCAGAAGAAAATAGTGTGTGTGCAAATTTAATTTCTAAAATTGAAAGGTATAGAAATCGTTTTCGACAAATCCTTTGGTCAAGAAATCAATAGAAGTGAAGAAACCAAGGCAAAATACATAACAACACATTACAAAACATTTTGAAAAAAGAACAGTAACTACAACAAAATAATACGATAATTAAGGGTGACAATTTCAACCCATATAAAGTAAAAAAAAGTTCATTTAACCTCATATTTTCTAAATGGGTAATATGGACTAATATATTTTAAAAGCTCATACAAATATTGTTAAAATGAATAAAATATGGGATCCATATAGATCATAGATCCCCCACTCATAATTAAAAGATTTTATTTGCACTAAAAAAAAATTATGTGCGAGAAATTTTTTTATTTTTCTTTAAAAAATTTGGGGGTGAGAGTGGGGGGTAAGGGGATTGGGTGGAAATTGGGGGAGGGAGGAGGTGGAAGTTGGGGAGGTTGGGTGAATTTTATTTTTTATTTTTTTGAATCTTTTTGATAAAAAAAAAATTGAGGTTGGGGGTAGGGAATCCGATCGGGGTAAGGGGGTTGGGGAGAAAAAAATTATTTTTTTTAAAAAAATATTTGGGAGTAAAGGGTCTGGTGGGACTTGGGGATGAAAATAAATTTTTAAATGGTGACAGGGCGGGGTGTAAGGGACGGGTGAGAGGCGAGTAGGGTGAGCAAATTTTTCTTGGTATTTTCTAATTTAAAAATTGAGGGTGATAGAGGTGTTGGTGGGGTAGGAATGAGGGTTGGGGGTGGGGTGGGAGTGCGTAGGTAATAGGGTATGGTAGAAAAAAAATTTAAAAATTAATGAAAAAATAATATCTTTAAAAATAATTATTTTGAGAGTAGGGTTAACGTGATAGGGGTTGAGCATTAACAATCTAGTTTTGGTTTAATTTTTTTTTTAGCTTTAGGATATTAAAGTGGGTTGGAACCATTTTACCGAAACCATATTTGATCAAATTCATATTTACCCATATTTTATATGGATGGATTATGATCCAATCCATCTTGGCTCAATCCATATTGAATCCATCCAGATCCGATCTGATCCGATCCAATCCAACCATTTATCACCTCTAATACACAATACTATAATCTCGTAAGTAGAATCAAAAGAGAATAGTGAGTACGCAAACCCCACTTCTAAATTGAAAGGTAAACAAGTTGTTTTCAACAAACCCTCTATCCAAGAGATCTTCGAGTGAAAAAACCACAACAAAATACTTAACAAATAAACAATTCAACTTTGAGAATGCACATCTAGACATCTCAACTTCGTCTCAACTTACAACTAAAAACTCCAACTCATCCTCACTGTGTCTTGTCGACATCCAAGGCTGACACAACACACAAATTTTAATTCAGAGATGTCTAGATGATCATTTTGTAAGTTGAAGTATTTAACTAACATAGTAAAGAAGACGAGCTTATTTGCCAGCTGAGACCAAAATTGGATGTTTGTTTAATAGTAAAAGAATAGACTAAAAATTCAAACCAAGATTAGGATACACTGAAAAGGTTGCAAATATATAAAAAGTAATATATATCACCTTCATATAGAATGCATTAAATAAAGAAATTTGGTGACATTGTTTCACCAAATGTGAACACTTTGAATAAATAGTTGGTGTAGAGTATTAAATTCTCCAGATAAAATCCTTCTCAAAATAGCAATGAGACTTGTTAAAAATTGCCATATGGTGGTAGTTGGATGAAACAGAAGGGAAGTACCTAGTACAAGAGAAATTTTCCACTTCAAACTAAAACAATGTTAAAATCCAAAACCAAAATTTTCAATATTTACCATAAATTAACATCCACTTTCAAGTTATATAGTCCTCACATGCAGTCCAATAGACCACTCAATTAGTGGCTATTGATAGTGACATTCCAAAAATCTCCCCATTATATATTCACTTGACCAACCTTAATTTTCTTGAGGCCATTCTACACCCCCTAGTTTCACTCAAAGAAAGGCAAATTTTCAGGAAATTTGGTGTCAACAACCACTTTTAAGAAAGAATGAAGTCACCACCAACTCATTTCTTCTTTAAAAATAATAATATGCTTCTAAGGCTTGTTGTATTCATACTAGGCCTTTGCTCAATCAACAAAAGTAACCTCTGTTGTGACCAACTTCTTGCCACCCCTTCAAGTTTCTCAGTGATTCAGTCATCACTGAAACAGTTAAAGATTGAAGGGTACTTTAGTTTCAAGAATATGAACCACATGGCCAAGGATTTTGGCAACAGATATCACTTCCTTCCATCAGCTGTTCTGTACCCGAAATCGGTTTCAGACATATCATCTACTCTAAAACATATTTTTGACATGGGAACAACAACAGACATAACTGTTGCTGCTAGAGGACATGGTCACTCTCTAGAAGGACAAGCTCAAGCTTACCAGGGAGTAGTGATCAGCATGGAATCACTTCGAGCACCAGCGATGCGTTTCGAACATGCAGGGGAGTTGCCTTTTATTGATGTCTCTGCTGGAGAACTTTGGATAAACATCCTGCATGAAAGTCTTAAACTTGGATTAACACCAAAATCATGGACTGATTATCTTCACCTTACAGTTGGAGGTACTTTGTCGAATGCCGGGATCAGCGGCCAAGCATTCAAACATGGACCTCAGATCAATAATGTCTACCAACTTGAAGTTGTCACTGGTATGTACATGCACACAACAAGTCTATTATTCCCTCAGCTCCATAATATCAGCCAGAGTTCAGGGGGCGTTTGGCCCTGAAATTGATATCATTTTTCACTTTGAAAACAAAAACCACTTTTTTCAGATACTTACAATTTTCATGGTCAAACACATCCTTATTCTTCTCATTTTTCTATTTTATTCAATAGAGTAACAATCAGCACCTAGAAGTCATAATATAATTACTCAGTAAAAAAGTGCATACATTGTGGACTTACAACAAGTCATCAACTTTTTTGTCTAACTTCTAGATACTTAACTATAACTAATGGAAAAATCACATCCCTCCATTTCTGGGAGTTGGATCGTTACGTGTTCTTTTTAGATAACAGTGGTGTTTGAACCAGCTTTCACGCACCTCAACTAATTCCACGGATATCTGTATCAAGTAACTTTGTATACCAACGCTAGCTCAGATGAAAAGAAATCACCTAGCATCTTTTGCCTCGGCTAAGATTTGAACCTGTACTGTTAC
The DNA here is from genome assembly GCA_038996855.1 of Solanum aculeatissimum. Classification (NCBI taxonomy): domain Eukaryota; kingdom Viridiplantae; phylum Streptophyta; class Magnoliopsida; order Solanales; family Solanaceae; genus Solanum; species Solanum aculeatissimum. The sequence continues at coordinate 9,908 of JBCEWC010017271.1, forward strand.
TTATTGTATTGTTGGAGGTTAACATTTTTTCCACAGGTAAAGGAGAGGTGATTACTTGTTCAGAGGAGCAGAATGCTGACCTGTTCTATGGTGTACTAGGAGGACTAGGCCAGTTTGGTATCATCACAAGGGCTAGGATTGCTCTTCAACCAGCACCTAAAAAGGTAATCCAACTCCAAAATATCAAATAAGTAAACGCCAATCGTAACAAGATTTAAGGGGGGGAAAAGGGAACAAGCCAATAATTTCAACTAAAATCTAATTGTTAACAGGTAAAGTGGATCAGGATGCTGTATTCTGATTTCTCAACATTTTCCAATGATCAAGAACAGTTGATATCATCCAAGGATTCTTTTGACTATGTAGAAGGATTTGTCATTATCAATAAAACAGGATTGCTGAATAATTGGAGGTCTACTTTCAATCCTAAAGATCCACTTCTAGCCAGAAAGTTCAGTTCTGAAGGAAAAGTTCTCTACTGCCTAGAAGTTGCCAAATACTTCAATCCAGAAGAGACAACACACACTGATCAGGTAAGATATTTTCTAAAGTCAAGTTAATTAAGCTTATAGCTTTTGACAACTTTGCACAATATCCACCTAAACATGTCAACATCTTGTCTGTTGTTTTCTTAATACTACAGAATATTGATGTCCTCTTATCTAAGTTGAATTATATCAAATCCACGCTGTACCAATCTGAAGTCTCCTACGTGGAATTCCTCGATAGAGTCCACGTATCCGAGATGAAACTCCAAGAGAAGGGGTTATGGGATGTCCCTCATCCATGGCTGAACCTTTTAATTCCAAGGAGCAGGATTCATGACTTTGCACAAGAAGTTTTTGGGAAGATTCTTACTGACACTAGCCATGGTCCTGTACTCATCTACCCAGTCAACAAATCAAAGTACGAAAATCATCAATGCTCAAATAATCTTCTTACAAGATGCATGCATCTTCCTAACATGATCAATGATCATTTTGTGTGGCAGGTGGATAAAAGGAACATCAATGGTTACACCTGAAGAAGATGTCATGTATTTAATAGCATTTCTATCTTCTGCTATGCCATCTTCAACAGGAAAGGATGGACTAGAACATATTCTAAATAAGAATAAGAAGATACTGAACTTCTGCGAAAAAGCACATATTGGAATGAAACAGTATTTGCCACATTACACAACACAGGAAGACTGGAAAGTTCACTTTGGCCCTCGATGGGAAACATTTGCTAGGAGGAAATCCAATTATGACCCTTTGGCTATCCTAGCTCCTGGACACAAAATTTTTGAAAGAGCATCACTCCTTCAACAACAATGACTTCTTCCGATAAAATAAATAGCTACATTGAGTTCTTTACATAGATCTATGGTTATAATGCTCCACAACGTACATGTAACAAAGTTGAAGCATTGTAGCATTCTTTTTCAGAAAGAACTATCTTTGTACATTAAATACCTGAAAACTGGCAGCGACTCCAATGCTTGTGCTTAGGGGATTTGGTTAAAGGTTCAGTAAGATTCCACTCACAGACATTTTCGTTTTGCATAATGGATTTTAATATGGAATTCCAATTTCCAACACAACAAGATACATTAAACTGGAAAGTGCATAAGTGCACATAGAGAAACAATAGATTGACAAGTAAGCACGTTGCTAAAAAGATCCATCAAGCTTCTGATTAATTTCATACATGGGGATAGGATTTATTTCTTGAAGAACCATAAGACACATAAACAAACGTTCAATCAACAGGAGCAGAACTGAGAGTGTGAGAGTGCCAGTAAAACTGGAGAACACCTTGGAAGTCCACCTTAAGTTGTACCATGGATAGATCTATTTCTTTGCAGGTTCTGTCCAGCCAAGGCCTGGTCGAGTAATGCTTGCACGTTGCCCTTCATAGTCCCAAGCATCACGAATAGAAGCTTCGAAGTCAGTGGTATCAGATGCCACAGGAAGAACACTATTTAAATCATCTCTTGCTCCTAGACCTCCGGCTCTTATTACGTCATCCATAGTGATATCCGCCTCCATGTTTACGTCTCCATGAGATTTCTCATGTTCTGGGGCCACATCAGCTGCGACGTTTTTACCACCTTGACCTTGATTCACTTCAGATGTCTCCTTCCCAGAAGCCTGTTGCATTTTTCTATAGGACTCAATGCCTTCACTCTTAGCTGCAGCTAAAGATATATCCTGTCAAGGGAAAGACATCTTTCTTTTGGTAACATTTGGTATTGATTAAGATCAGACAAAATTTATTATCATCTAATTGGACATTTGCTAAGTTTGAGAAAACCTCAAATACATTCTATTGACGAGAAAATTCATGGAAAGATGATATACAGAAGTTGTGATAACTACCCTAGGAGATGGTGCATTAGAGCTCTTTCTTCGATAAAAGAGAATGATCTCATTTTTATTGTTCCTTCCTTCGTGAATAAAATACTATATTTTGGATGCACTAAATATTTATATCTTCAAGGTTCTGCTTTTAATATAAGATTTACTATCTTCAAGGGTTGGCATCTACAAATGTTGTTAAGCCCAATATAAGGAACTAACTTACTCCCCCCTCTCTATCTCTCGTCTTCCGATTTTCTGTTGTGAGAAATATAGGAGGAAATATTATTGAATTGTTTTCTACATTATTACATTGAGACCCTATTTATAGATACTATATTAAACTCCTTTTCCAAC
>JBCEWC010017272.1:0-12606 GCA_038996855.1 Solanum aculeatissimum
AACTTAGAATCCTTGCTTGTCCTCAAGCAATGACTAAAACACACAATACAATACACAAATACAAGCCCCTAACAGAACTCATACAATAATCCCCAAGTCACTCAGATTCACACAGTAGAAGTAAACTTAATATGTACACGCACCCAACAGACTTACAGAACTCCGGTTAAGCATCAGATCACATCCAGTTAATCTACTTATACTCAAGAATAACAATGGTTGGCTGGTTTAACAATAAAATAGCGCAAGGATAGTGCCCTTACTATAAAGAAGTCTCACACACTATATATGCTTGCAAAATAGAGACTAGAATGTAGACACTCATGCTCACAACATATTTTCAACTGACACACAAGTATAGACCATATGCTTGCCCTTATTTTTACCACCTCAACTCTCAAACAACCTTTTTAGTATCACTATAGGGCTTTTATTGCTTGTAATGTAGGCTCAGGTTAGGGTGTGGTACATTTAGGACCAATAATGACTAAATTTGCCCCTCCAAGACACTACCTTGGCTTAGCCCTTAACTTTCTTGTACTCAAATTTTTATTGTCTTCTATCCCAGATGCTATAGGGAGTATTTCCACTTTTTTTTTTGTGGCATCACTCCCAAACTTTTTGTTTCTTTTCAACACTTGACCCTTTTTCCCCCCTTTTACTCTTCCGCTTTCTCTATAATAGGCACCCTCAACTTAGGCTTTTTGCCTATATTGAGGTGCACAATATCTTTTTAACAGGACCAGGGCCAATAAACGCCACCCTCAACTTAAGCGTTGACCTAAATTGAGGTTCACAATGTCCTTGGAGAGACCAGGGCCAAAGTAAAGATTCACATATAAATAAGGAAGGTGAGTTGGGTGATTACAAAGAAAAATTTTATTTAGGCTCAACTTTTTGTTCAAAGGGAACATTTTCATTTGGTTGGTCAATTTTAGGCTAAGTGACTTTACACAAAAATGACGTAAGATCCTTTCCTAATTCAGTTATTCAATTATTTCAGTGGGACTAACCGGGCAAGTTCTAGCTTACAAGTGTGTCAATTGAATTAAAATAAATAGTCTCACACACACATGGAACACATCCTATGCTATTTAGCACCAACCAACCAAGTCATTCTCATTCATTCCAAAATCAACTAGATAATGTTTTGAAACCTTAACACAAAATCACGCAAGTTAGTTAGGACAAGATGCGTGCACACACAATCACTGTGAATATGGGCCATATCATCATACAAACTCAGGGTTATTGCAGACTCTAATACAAACCTATACTTATGCTAATTACACAAACTAAACATGCCAGTTCTACTAGATAGACTACCTAAGAGAAAATAAATATGACAACAAAAACTCCCAGGTGGCAGGAATGCCCTACCCCCACCAAAAAGACAGTGCAATGCCCTCAATGCACATAAAGCAAGAAATATAAGAACAAAGGGGGAAAAGGACATACCTGAGACGCACTAGGCATCGGGCTAATCAACATCATCAGCATACGACCCCCCTAGTGGGGTCATCTCCATCAAAGGGCAGGTCCTGACAAGACGCACTCCCAGAAGCTCCGGCTTGAGCTTCCTCATAGACCAACCTCTCCTGTTCAGACTGTATTGCAGTGGCCTGTCGGCTGGCTTGAAGCGCTTTGTGCATCTATCTGTCCTTCGCTTCCTTGGGATATGAAGGTGGGTCTATGGCGCTGGTGGCGCTTCTTGTCTTTTTCTTTCCGGTAAGAAGCCTTAGGTGGCACCATAGTGGGATCAACTGGTGCCGGAGGGGGAATAGCCTAAAAACCATCCAAAGATGGAGCGGGGACTAAAGCTGAAAACAAGTTCAACAGTGACTCGGCAAGAAGAGTGGCAACGTTATCCTCTTCCCCAAATTCCTATGCCGCAGCCTCCTCCTCTCTCGGGGGAAGTGGGGCCCCCATAGTAGAAAGGGACCCCATTGTATGGTGGGCCCTTCGGGACCAAGTTGTGCGGGGAGAGTGGGGTGAGACATTCCCAGTGTAGCGGACTTCCAACCCTCCTGACGACTCCTTGCCCGAGTTATTACCTGAATCTTGGCTGGAGGTCTCTGTAGGGGAATCACGAAGGTGGGTTTGACGACGAGGGCCCATTATACTGTGTCACTATCCTTTGCTCATTTTCCCTAGTTTTGTGCTCCAACCCTCGTCGTATCTACCATGGCCTACTGTAGTGACCGTTCCAGCACACGAACCTGCATCTGCAACTAGAAAAATAATGACTAATGACATATGAAAAGTAAATAATTAATTTTATTTCATTTATTTTTTTTAATTATTTTCCATTATAGAGCAATGATTACAATATGGGTTGCCTTCCATGAAGCGCTTGATTTTACGTCACGGCACGACATGACTCCCTGACTACTCAGACTTCATCAAGGTGCACTACCTCCATCACGGAGGCTTCAGAAACAACAACCATATATTGCTTGACCCTTTGGCCATTTACCTTGAACCGGTGCCCATTCTCAGCTTCTAACTCCAATGAACCATGAGGGAAGAATTGAACAACCTTGTGTGGGCCAGCCCATCTATACTTTTAACTTACCGGGAAACAGCCGCAACCGAGAGTTGTAAAGCAACACCTTGTTGCCCACTTGAAAACTATGTGGTGTGATGTGTCTCTCATGACGAGCCTTCATCCTAGCCTTGTACAGTGCAACACTATCGTACGCTTGCAGACGCACCTCATCTAGCTCATTGATTTGGTTCAATCTCAGATCTGCGGCTTCATCTAAATTTATATTCAACTTCTTTAAAGCCTACAATGCCCTATGATCTATCTCCACGCGTAAGTGACACGCCTTGCAAAACACCAATTGGTATGGGGACATATCGATAGGGGTTTTGTAGGCTGTGCGGTAGGCCCACAACACATCATCAAGCTTCCTTGCCCAATCAATCCTGGAAGCATTGACAGACTTGGCTAGGATCTCTTTAATTTCCCTTTTCGACACCTCAACTTGGCCACTAGTCTGTGGATGGTAGGTGTGGCAACCCTATGCTACTTGACCCCATACTTAGCTAGTACCGCACAAAAGATCTTGTTACAGAAATGGGTTCCCCCATCACTAATGATAGTTTTGGGAGTCCCAAATCTAGAGAATATGTTTCGCCTCAGAAACTGGGCTACGCTCTTACTCTCGTTATTTGGCAGCGCTACGGTTTCCACCCACTTTGAGACATAGTCAACCGCCACTACGATATACCTCATTCCATAAGAGCTCACAAAGGGGCCCATGAAGTCGATGCCCAAGACATCAAAGATTTTAACCTCCACAATAGGAGTCAAGGGCATCTTCTGGTGCCTAGATATATTACCTTGTCTCTGAAATTGGTCACATCCCAGCAATAGGTCATGAGTATCCTTGTACAAAGTGGGCCAGTAGTATCCACATTGAAGTATCTTTTTAGCAGTACTAGTACTGCTATGGTTCACCCCACGGGAGAAGCGTGACATGCTTCCATTATGCTCAACATCTCTTCTTTAGAAATGCACCTCTGAATGATCCCATCAGCACATGTGCGGAACAAGAATTGTTCATCCCAGAATTACCTGCACACATCATGGAGAAATATTTTTCTCTGGTGAGAGGTTAAGTCCTCAGGCATGAGGTCACTCACCAGATAGTTAGCATAATCAGCATACCATGGAATTAGATCAACAGAAGAGACTAGTACCTGCTCATCGGGAAATGAATCATCGATGGTTAACCAATCGTTCCTTTTTGAGTCATCCTCCAGGAAAGATAGGTGATCTGCTACTTGGTTCTCGGTCCCCTTTTTGTCTTGAACCTCAAAATCAAACTCTTGCAATAGTAGGACCCACCGAATCAGTCATGGCTTGACATCCTTTTTTGCCATAAGATACCTCAATGCTGCATGATCGGTGTGCACAATTACCTTGGTACCCAAGAGGTAGGCCCGAAACTTGTCAAAAGCATAGACCACTGCCAGAAATTCCTGTTCAGTTACAGTGTAGTTTCTCTGGGCTTCATTCAGGATCTTGCTGGCGTAGTAAATGGGGTGAAAGATCTTATTGTGCTTCTGACCTAGCACAACTCCCACAACAGTTCAACTTGCGTCACACATAATTTTAAATGGGGATGACCAGTCGGGAGCCACAACCACATGTGCAGTACTCAACTTTTGCTTCAAAGTCATAAAAGCCTGTCTGCAGGTTTCATTAAACTGGAACTTGACGTCTTTTTCCATCAGCTTACACAATGGATGTGCAATTTTGGAAAAGTCTTTTATGAACCAACGGTAGAATCCCGCGTGCCCCAGAAAACTTCTGACTCCTTTCACTGAGATAGGCGACGATAACTTTTCAATAACTTCAATATTTGCCTTGTCTACCTCTATGCCTCTTTTTGAGATCTTGTGGCCAAGGACTATCCCCTCCTTGACTGTGAAATGGTATTTTCCAGTTCAAGATCAGGTTCGCCTTCTCATAATGCTATAGAGCCCTGCTCAGGTTTAGAAGACAGTCATCAAATGACTCACCCACCACAGAGAAATCATCCATGAATACCTCCTGGGTATCCTCAACCATGTCTGAGAAGATTGATATCATGCATCGCTGAAAAGTTACTGGGGCATTACACAACCCAAATAGCATCCGTCTGAAGGCGAACGTCCCATATGGACAAGTGAATGTAGTCTTCTCTTGATCTTTGGGCACTATCGATATCTGATTATACCCCGAATACCCATCCAAAAATAGTACCATCCTCTGCCTGCTAACCGATCTAACATTTGGTCTATGAAGGGCATGGGGAAGTGGTCCTTCAAGGTCCATTTGTTCAATTTTCTGTAGTCCATGAAGACCCGCCAACCAATTCTAAGACGTGACGGGACCAACTCATTCTTATCATTGGCAATGACTGTCATACCCCCTTTCTTGGGTACATACTGGACTGGACTAACCCACTGACTGTCTGAAATTAAGTATATAACCCAACATCTAACCACTTAATAATCTCCTTTTTTACAATATCCTGCATGGGTGGGTTAAGCCTGCGCTGATTCTCGATGCTAGGCACACAATTGTCTTCTAACGTAATCTTGTGAGTGCATATGCCTGGCGGAATCTCCACAATGTCAGCAATGGACCAACCAATTTCCTTCTTGAACTGTTACAGTACCCTCAACAATGCCACCATTTGCGTTTCCTGCAAATTGGCAGCCATAATCACAGGTAAAGTGTTATTATTACCAAGAAAAACATACCTTAAGTGTTGCGACAGTTCTTTGAGCTCCACTATTGGAGGCTCCTCCACAGAAGGCTTAGCAGGTGAAGATGGTCTATTCTGTAGATCTAGATATAACTTTCTTGGCACATAGGGTCTGGTTCCCCTGCCTTGCAATGCATGCACCGTACCCTTATAGTCAGTCACACTACATCGGGAAAGTTCATAATTACCGCAGCCAGCTCATCTACACTCAGTTCTTCCTCAACTGGGACCTCAGAAAAGTAAGTCTCCTCTATGTCGATGACTGACATCACCGACATCTCTCTGGGCCGTTTCATAGCTACACAAATATTGAATTTGGCCTCTTCTTAGTTCAATCTGAAGGTCAGCTCACCACATTCCACGTCCACCAATGCTCTGCCAGTAGCTAAGAATGGTTGTCCAACGATGATGGATACCATAAAATCGACCTGGCAATCTAGAATAATGAACTCTGTAGGAAAAATGAACCTATCCACCTTAACCAACACATCGCATAGAATTCCTATGGGCCTTATGACTGACCTGTCTGCCATGAGTAGCTGCATAGTCATAGGTGTGGGGGCTCCTAAGCTCAACTTCCTGTATATTGCTAGCGACATCAGATTTATACTAGTGCCCAAGTCACAGAGAGCCCGTGAAAAATCAAAAGCTCCTATTGTGCATGGAATAGTAAACGCTTCAAGATCCTCCTTTTTCTCAACTAGTGATCTAGTAGCGATGACACTATAGTGGTGAGTGTTCCCTGCCAACTCGGATGTGATAGTCCACTTCTTGGTTACTAAGTCCTTCATGAACTTAGCATAGCTCGACATCTTTTCTAGTTCTTGCACTAAGGGTATGTTGACTGACAACTCCTTTAGCATTTCCAAAAATTTCTGGAACTTGCCATTGTTTACCTTCTTCTTCAACCTTTTTGGAAATGGTGGTGGAGGCTTAGGAACAACGTAAAAGGGTGTTGGCTCTGGTTTGTCAATCCTACTTGGGTCCTGAATATTCTCAACATCATTAGGTGTCACAACTACTTCCTCAACTATCTCATCAGTCTGGTGCACACTCGTGTTAGCCGCATTGCTACTCTCTTGGACTGCCCTATCATCTCTGGCTAGAACTGGGTCAGGGAGTACCTTCCAACTTCTTGTGGTCACAGCCATGCAGTGACCATCATTTTTGGGGTTCTGGATGGTATCACTAGGAAGGCCCCCAACTTTTCTCTGATTTTGTGACGCTGATAACTGCCCCATTTACTGCTCAAGTTGCTTAATTGAAGTAGAGTGAGAATCCAATAACTGGCAAATATTAGATATTTTCCCATGCATGTCCCTCACCCCACATTCAGTCGCTTCCACTTTGTTGAGCATTTTTGCCATCATCTCTTCCAGCTTCGAGGGGCCACTACCATTATTTGGACGTTCTCTATTCATAGGAGGTACTTATATGGCTGGTCGATCATTTCTATAGGTGTCCCTATTCTACCAGTTGCCAGTATCTCTCGCCACAGGCCGCTCATAGTAATTTTATCATCCAAAGTTCTGACCCTGATTTCCAGAGTTGAATGTCCGAAAACCTCCCTGACTGTTCAGCAACTTAGTTTCTTCATCATACTCGAACCCCGCATCACCATACCTGGGCGCCATATCTACTGCTTTGACTTTCTCTAGACCTCCACCCAATAACTTCTTTGTCAGCAAATCCATCTGGGTTTGTATATGAGTCATGTCTTGATCTCGTTCCTCTTCTTTCTTGTGCTATTCTGCACTCATCCCAACGAGAAACCCTGAACAATCGCCATCTCTCGTATACCAGGCCCTGTAATTTTTAGCTGCTTAATCCAAGATGCTTATAATATTAGGAAAAGTTTTAGCCATATACGAACCCCCATAAGCTGCATCAACAATCGACTTAGTAACAAAGTTGCATGACCTGTAGAAAACCTTCTTTAAATGCTTATCTGTGAGGTTATGGTTCAGGCATTGCTTAATTTATTATCTGAATCGCTCCCAAGTCTCATATAAAGCCTCGTAACTGCCTGTGTGACCCAATCTCATCTTTCAACTTTAGCTTTGCAGACGTGGGGAAAAATCTCTTTAAAAATGCCTTCTTCAATTCACCCCATGTATGAATAGAGTCGTATGAGAGTTCATTCAGCCACTTTGTTGCCTCCCCAGACAGAGACAATGGAAATAACCTCAATCTGATAGCCTGCTGATTAACTCCTGGAATTTCAGATGACTGACAGGTGGAGACAAAATTCATAAGATGTTGGTTGACATCTTCATGTGGTTGCCCTATGAACAGACCCTTCAACGAAAGCATCTACAACATCATGCTGATGATCGTGAACTTCACCCCAGTGAGCAGTGGCAGCAAGACAATTGATCCATTAGCTCCAGCGCCATCTTCCTCATCATATCTTACGCGAGGCTGTTGCGAGCCAAATGGCTGCAGAGGGGCAAGTGGTCTAACCCCTGCGTGATGTTGAGGAGGGACCACCAGTTGGACTCTCTCTCCATCAAGATCATGAATACCCATCCCCTCGTTGCCCCTATTCTCCACATTTAGGGCCAACTTGTGCCGCCTCTGAGCCTCACACTCCTGTGCATTCATTCTTCGGATGGATCTTTATAGCTCTTGGTCATAAGCGATTAGTGGTTCACTTTTACTGCGGGTGGCCTCATGCTTCTGTGCATTTATCATGGTTCCCACAACTCTAGTTGTGGGTTTAACCTAGCATGATTGGAGATTTTTAATTACAATGAGATAAACAATCATGATTAATACTTACGATCGAATACGCAGCGAATTTATAGCTTACAATCACAACCGAATGGATGAAAAGTCATAATGTTGATAAAAGTAGCTTAAATAATGAAAATCTCTCAAGTATCTCGTGTCCAACCATCAACAACTAACAAAAATGACCTAAAACATATATATAAATGACCTAAAACCTAATCCAAACTAAAATAGGAAATCTGGGCGTCAGCATGAACGACGACAACTACACGGACCGTGTGCAACTGAATGGTTCATGCAACCATCCGTAAGACTTCACTTGGACATATTTCTTGCACCATCTCAACCAAACTCCCTGCCTCTCACCACGGAAGGGGTGATGAACTGTGTACAACCACACGGTCCGTAAAGTGTACCGTGTGGCCTTTCTTCGACCCCATTCTCGTGCACTCCTTGCCAAAGTTTTGCCTCAATTCACGACTAACCTAACGGCCCGTGAGAACCCACATGGCCCGTAAAGGGTCCCGTGTGGTTTCACTTGGTCTCGTTTCTTTTGACTTCTCTGTCCGCACGTCTTGCCTCAACTCACGATTAAGCCAATGGTCTGTGAACCATCCCACAGTTCGTTAATGGTACCGTGTGATCTCACTTGGAAGCATTTTCTTGTTCACTTCCAGTTAGACTTTCTGTCTCCCTCCACGGTCAATCAAATAGCCTGTGAAGACGTACACGAATCGTGAAACCTCCCGTGAGGTGACACTTTTGCTCTTTTCAGCTTGGCTCAACCTGTCCAACTCACTGCCAACCTTCATGACCCATCTTACGACCCGTGTAAGCTCACACAGCCCGTGAAGATGCCCGTGTGAGGCTGACAACATCATTTTTTGCATTTGTCGCTTCCTTTCTACCTCTATCCATGCCTCAACGTGATTTCCTGAAAATAACACTAAACGCAACATTAAACACATAAATCTGCTTGAGAACTTATAAAAATTCTAAGTAAAAAGCGTTATCAGAGTTGCGCTTTCGCAACTCAACAACTATTATTAGTTGAATAAAGTGACAATCAAAAATAAATATTCCCTTCCAATAATAGATGACTTGTTTGACCTACTCCAGGGTGCCATTTTTTCTCTAAGATAGACGTGAGATCACTATCACTAGTTGAAAGTGTGAGAATATGACATTCTGAGGACGACTTTTCAAACCTGGTATGGTAACTTAAAGTTTTAGGTGATGTATTTGGGGTTGAAAAATGCACCTGTAACCTTCATGGACTTGATGAATAGAGTATTCAGACAGTATCTTGATATGTTCATTATTGTATTTATTAATGATATTCTAGAGATGAAGAGAAGCATGTCAATCACCTCAACGTCATTCTTTAGAATCTTAAAGAGAATGAGTTGCATGCAAGATTTTCAAAGTGCAAGTTTTTGCTCAAGTCTATGGCTTTTCTAGGCCATATTATCTCGGGAGATGGTATTAGAGTGGACACTCAAAAGATTGAAATAGTTAAGAACTGGCCTTGACTGACTTCTCCGACTGACATAAGGAGTTTCTTAGGGGTTGGCAAGCTACTATCATAGATTTATTAAAAGATTTTCTTCCATATCTTCACCATTGACTAGACTGACTCAGAAAAAGGTCAAGTTCCAATAGTCTGATGAATACGAGAAGAGCTTTCAAGAGTTGAAAACAAGGTTGATTACTTCCTCAGTATTGGCCTTGCCTAAAGGGACTGATGAATTTGTAATTTATTATGACGCCTTAAGAGTGGGACTGAGATGTGTATTGATACAGAGGGGTAAAGTTGTAGCCTATGCTTTTTGACAGCTTAAGGTTCATGAGAGGAATTATCCAACCCATGATCTTGAGTTGACAACTATAGTGTTTGCTCTCAAAATTTGGCGCCACTACTTGTATAGAGTGCATGTGGATGTATTCACTGACCACAAAAGCCTATAGTATGTATTCAGCCAGAAAGAGCTCAACTTGCAGCAGAGGAGATGGTTGGAGTTGCTCAAGGATTATGACATGAGCATTCTCTACCACCCAGGTAAAGCTAACATTATTGTTAACACTCTTAGCAGGTTTTTTATGGGTAGCACTGCCCATGTTGAGGAAGAGAAGAAAGAATTAGCTAAGGAGGTGCATAGACTAGCTTGATTAGGAGTGCAACTTGAGGAGAATGATGAAGGTGGAATTAATGTTCAAAATGGGTCTGATTAATCCTTGGTGGCAGAGGTGAAAAAAAAGCAAGACCAAGACCCTGTCTTCCTATAGTTGAAGAAAGTTGTTCATAAACAGAAAGTGGTGGTTTTCGCCAAAGTGGGAGATGTTGTGTTGAGATACCAGAGTAGATTATGTATTCCAAATATTGATGGTGTTCAAGATGCAATTATGGATGAAGCTCATAGTTCTAGGTATTCCATTCATTCTGGCTCTACCAAAATGTACCATGACTTGAGAGAAGTCTATTGGTGGAGTGGAATGAAGAAGAATGTTGTTGAAATTATCTCCAAGTGCCCAAATTTCCAATAATTTAAAGTTGAGCACTAAAGGCCATGTGACTTAACTCAAAACTTTGAGATTCCTAAATGGAACTGGGATATGATTAATATATATTCATTATAGGATGCTGAGGTCCAAAAAGCAACATGATTTGATTTGGGCGATTGTGGATAGGATGACTAAATCACCTCGCTTCTTGGCAGTTAAGATGATAGACACTGCAGAGGATTATGCCCAACTGTATATAAGAGAAATTATCAGATTGCATGGAGTTCCCTTGTCTATCATCTCTGACTGAGGGGCTGAGTTCACCGCTCAATTTTAGAGATCTTTTCAGAAAGGACTGGGTACAAAGATGAATCTTAGTACAATCTTTTATCCCCAGACTGATGGCCATGCAGAACACATAATTCAAACAGTAGAGGTTACATTGAGAGCTTGCGTCATTTACTTCAAAGGTAATTGGATGATCACTTACCTCTCATCGAATTTGCATATAACAATAGTTACCACACAAGTATTCAGACGGCTCCCTATGAAACTTTATATAAGAGGAGATACAGATTACCAATTGGGTAGTTTGAAGTTGGTGAAGCTAAACTAATTATACCTGACTGTCATGATCCAAGCCTAGGACCTAGAAGTAACACAACAAATGTGGAACTTGATGGGATCCCAAAATAGCCTCTTAAGCATGCTTAACATATCCTTGGATTTGCGGAAGCATAAATAAATAATAAACAAGTAACACATAATTTCTAAGGGAAACAGGACTTTGGACTTATACTGTGGGGATGTTGTAGGGAAGAGGATTAACATGATCCATATAGTAAATAAGTCTAAGGGGCGGGTAAGTAAGACTTACATAGCATAGCGAATTATGCTCAAAACATATATCCTAAAATGTCTCATAGCCTCCTACACATAGTAGTGACACATTTCACAACCATGAATAAGACTCTATTTAGCACGGTGTGTTAGATTTTTTAGGACCATTTACAAACCTTGTGCTTTGATACCAAGCGTGTCTCAACCCATGCCTAGTGCCTAGATATGACACGATAAATGAGAAACCCGAAGGCACCCCAAATAAGCCTCTTAAGCATGCTTAACATCCTTGGCTTTGTGGAAGCATAAATAAATGATAAAAAAGTAACACATAATTTTAAAGGTAAACAGGACTTTGGACTCACGCTATGGGGTGGTTGTGGGGAAGAGGATTAGATTGATCCATATAACAAATAAGTCTAAGGGGAGCATAATTATAACTCATGCTATTGGGATATATAGGTATTTTGGGACTTTCTCCTCAACATCAACATATAACAAGCACATAATGGAGTATGGACTAAAGGGAGCCATCAATAATTACATACCGTAACAAATCGTGCTCAAAACATACATAGCCATAACTATATCAAAAAAACACCTTTAATCATGAATGGAAAGCGGGCAAAAACATCTCCTGGGCTCAACCTCAAAAGATAGTACCCAAAAAAAGATGAGACTAAATAAAAGCATGAACGTAAATGGATGTTTTTCCCAAATGTGGAGGACTCAACAATAGAAAATCTTCACCCAAACTGTCTAGCTACGTTAAGGAGGTGGATGGAAAGGAGATTAGGTTCCTATATAGTTCGATCATGTAGGTAAAAATTGTGCTTTAGTACGTTTGAATGTACTAGGTATGCGGTGTGAAACTGTAACAAGAAACATAAGCCGTAAATAAATAATATGCATAATTATAATCAACGGATGTAAGCTCAATATGACATGAGTGCTCAATGCCTTAATAAGAATATGCATGGGAGACATCAAGTCATATTTCATATCATACATAGATGGTAAGGGACCATAAGTGACATGTAAGACCAAGCAAACTACTATTTAGAATTCTAATGTTCACTCCACACTGGACATGGAGTGGTCTACTTTACCAAGGTCGAACAAACATTCACCTTACGGGTACTCCCACATTTTGGAGAATGTTTCATAATCTCCTTACGAGAAAACCACCCGCCAATTACTTCAAAAAAACCCTCCAAACTCCAACAAATCAATACCACAAAAATAAATTTTATAATGAATAATTAAG
>JBCEWC010017273.1:0-12606 GCA_038996855.1 Solanum aculeatissimum
CAACAACTCAAAATAATTAGCTTAATTACAAAATGCTTAATTCTAGAAGTGTTTAAATTAAAATAACAAAATTCTTATAGGCGAAAAATTGATTGAGATGTAAAATTAAAATACGCAACGTTTGAAATAAAAAAATGTAATATATAGAGCATATTAGGAATAAAGGATTTAACTCAAAATTATTGAAAAGATTATATTTTGCATTTTGAAAGCTAATTATTCGAAGTTCGTTTAAAATTAAAAATTTAATATTTAATTCGTATTGTGGAGGGTAAAAATTGGGTGTCAACAGTTGTCCCTTTTTTTGAGTACGATCGATGAAAGAGATTGTGGACAAAGAAACTTGACAAATCCAATTTTTAACCGACCACATCTTCATCTTGAGAGGCTCTTGGCACCGATTTCGAGAAATTATGGCCGAACCCCTGGTTTTGGATTCTCTACATATCTCAGGTTACATGAGAATTCAAGCCACATGTAGTTCAAAACACTTGCCTTTGCGCACGATTTTTTTTTTTGGAAAAAAGAATTCAAAAAGCTGTCTCATCATCAAATTATGGGGGAATTGAGATGCCTGGGAATGAGATTCAAGAGTAAAGGTTAGAATACAACCGAGTTTTCAAAATTGAGCCTTCCTACATATCCTTGGGCTTAGGAATCAGGCTGCTTGTAGTTCGACTCCATCGATTGAAAAGAAAATCTCTTATTTAGAGATAACCTTTGGTTCGGGAGTAGTGACGAGTAAATCTTGGTACCTCGTCACTCAGATTGGAGAGACAGTCTCTGGTGAGGGTTAAGATCACTCGGATGCGAAAACTAAAAACTTAGCAAACTTAGAGAAATATACCCACATGCCTTCTAAACAGGGGTGTGATCCGATTGTGGTGTGAGTCG
The DNA here is from genome assembly GCA_038996855.1 of Solanum aculeatissimum. Taxonomy (NCBI): domain Eukaryota; kingdom Viridiplantae; phylum Streptophyta; class Magnoliopsida; order Solanales; family Solanaceae; genus Solanum; species Solanum aculeatissimum. Next base: position 895 of record JBCEWC010017273.1, read on the forward strand.
CTTCTCAGCTCGTGTCGGAAGAGTTTGACGCCTCTCTTCAAACCATGTCCCAGTTCGCTGCTAAGAGTGAGTTTCACATCGTGCTGCGTCCTATTTGATGACGTTCATACCTGTTGTATAGTTTTGAGAATTCATCCTTTCGGATGCTCTCAACAGTATATAAAAATAAAGTGGCCTTCTGGAGGCAACATAAAATAAAAGTGGCTTTCTGGAGGCAGCATAAAAAATAAAGTGGCCTTCTGGAGGCAGCAAAAATAGAAGTGGCCTTCTGGAGGCAGCATAAAATAAAGTGGCCTTCTGGAGGCAGCAAAAATAGAAGTGGCCTTTCGAAGGCAGCATAAAATAAAAGTGGCCTTATGGAGGCAGCAAAAATAAAAGTGGCCTTCTGGAGGCAGCAAAAAATAAAAGTGGCCTTCTGGAGGCAGCGAAAAATAAAAGTGGCCTTCTGGAGGCAGCGAAAAATAAAATTGGCCTTCTGGAGGCTGCGAAAAATAAAAGTGGCCTTCTGGAGGCAGCAAAAAATAATAGTGGCCTTCTGGAGGCAGCAAAAAATAAAAGTGGCCTTCTGGAGGCAGCAAAAAATAAAAGTGGCCTTCTGGAGGCAGTAAAAAAATAAAAGTGGCCTTCTGGAGGCAGCAAAAAATAAAAGTGGCCTTCTGGAGGCAGCAAAAATAAAAGTGGCCTTCTGGAGGCAGCTTTCTCGGCAATTATTTTCTCAGTTATTCCCCTACGACGTAGGACCTATAAAGTTTTCTTGCATCCACAAAAATTTATTAGTTTCAAATCGGATTGATCTGTGTTGATTCTTTGGGTTGTCTACTCCTCTTTGTGCCCTTCGGTGAACCGCTTTGACCTCCCGCTTCTTGATAGATACGAAAAATGAGGAACAAATTTTGGCTTTAACAAAGTTTTTTTTAAGAAACAGTGATCTTTATAAAAGAAAAGTTTTGAGAAAGGGGCACTGTCAAACGTCATGTCATATGAAACCTATGTGAACGCATGCAGCTCCTGTCATGTCCTCTACTATTCCATGAAATTTTTGAGGCCATCCTCAAAAATATCTGTCCCGGTTAGACGCTGTAATGAATCATCAACTAGCTAGAGAGACCCTGAGAACTTTTGACTTTTCTCAAACTTTATTCCCGTGAGATTCCTCAAGTGTCTCATATTCAGATTTGAATCTTCTTGTTAAGAGTTTCTGAGTTCCTTTAAAAGACTCCGTCCAGTTGATAATTCCGAAATTGTCTTAAATATTGGAGATAAACCTTCGAGAATTTTTGAGTTCCTCTAAAAAATTCTTTCCTAGTTTCCTTTGTGGGAATATGATCGAGCCGTTGTGGCGCCTACATATCTTGTTGAAGCAGGAATCAGGTCAAACGTAGTTCCCCTCTCTGGAGGGAAAGAACAACAGAAAAATAAATAAGAAAGTGATCGAAGCCGACATAGGCCGCCTAAATATCTAATTCTTGAGAATTCAGGTCAAACGTAGTTCAAAGTTAAAAGAAATGATAAAAGGGATAAGGGGATGACTGAGGCCGACATAGGCCGCCTACGTATCTCATTCTTGAGAATTCAGGTCAAACGTAGTTCGGGAAAAGGGATAAAAGTTTAGAACGAATTCATGAGTAAAAAAAAATGCAATTATAGGGAAAGAAATACAGAAAAACTCTAACTTTAGGCGTAATATCTCTTGACGGCATCTGAGTTGATAGGTTTCGGCCACTCTTGGCCATCCATTTCTGACAAAATCAAGGTACCCCCTGACAAAACTCTATGAACCATATACGAACCTTGCCAATTCGGTGCGAACTTCCCTTTGTACTCATCCTGGTGAGGGAAGATACGTTTGAGGACCAATTGACCAACACTTAATGTTCTGTGTCTCACTCTTTTATTGAAAGCATGAATCATCCTTCGTTGATACAACTGACCATGGCAAACAACAATCATCCTCTTTTCATCAATCAGGGCTAAATGCTCAATCCGGTTATGAACCCAGTCTGCATCATTTAACTCAGCCTCTTGAATGACTCTTAATGATGGTATCTCAACTTCGGCAGGTATCACAACTTCTATTCCATACACTAGCAAGTATGAAGTTGCTCCGATGGAAGTCCTGACAGTCGTACGGTAACCCAACAAAGCATATGGTAACATTTTATGCCACCCTCGGTGCTTGTCAATTATATTTCTCAAGATTTTCTTGATATTCTTATTAGGAGCTTCTATAGCCCCATTCATCTGAGGACGGTATGCTGTTGAGTTTCGGTGAATGATCTTGAATTGCTCACATATCTTTTTCATTAAGTTGCTGTTGAGGTTTGCCCCATTATCTGTAATAATGGAATCTGATATCCCGAATCGACATATCAAGTTGTTTCGTACAAAGTCAGCTACCACTTTCTTCGTCACAGACTTGCAGGAGACTGCCTCCACCCACTTGGTGAAATAATCAATAGCAACCAGAATGAATTTGTGACCATTTGAGGCAGATGGCTCAATAGGTCCAATAACATCCATACCCTAAGCCATGAACGGCCAGGGAGAACTTGTGGCTTTGAGCTTGTAAGGAGGTACCCGAATTAAATTGTCACGTATCTGACACTTATGGCATTTTTGCATGAACTTGCAGCAGTTGTGCTCCATAGTCATCCAGAAATAACCAGCTCGTAGGATCATTCTTGCCAAGGTGAGCCCGTTCATGTGAGTACCACAAGCCCCGACATGGACTTGTTTAATAAGTCTCACAGCTTCTGCGGAATCAACACACCTAAGGAGATTCAAATCTGAAGTTCTCCTATAAAGGATTTCCCCGCTTGGGAAGTCATTGTTAGCCCTTCGACGTATAGCCTTCTTTTGATCAGAAGTAGCGTTCTTCGGGTAAGTTCCGATCTCCAAATACTTCTTTATGTCAAAATACCAAGGTTTCTCCTCTGCTTCAACATGCAAACAATGAGTGGGTTATTCTTTTAGATCTATCTCCAATGGATCAATATACATCTGATCTGGATGTCGGATCATTGAAGACATAGTAGCGAGGGCATCAGCAAACGCATTTTGCAGCCTTGGGGTGTGCTTAAACTCGATCTTTCTAAATCTTTTACACAACCTTTGTACTAGCTGCACATAGGGCACAATCTTTGAATTCTTCACAACCCATTCTCCTTGCACTTGATGAACCAGCAAGTTTGAATCCCTGATAACCAGCAGCTCTTGAACATTCCTATCTATAGCCATCTTTAGGCCCAAGACGCAAGCTTCGTATTCTACCATGTTGTTAGTGCAACGGAATTGAAGTTTTGCAGCCATGGGATAATGCTGACCTGATTCTGATATCAGGACAGCTCCAATACCGCTACCTTGACAATTCACAGCTCCATTAAAGAACATCCGCCAGCGAGGGTATGATTCGAAGATATCTTCTCCTGCAAATAGTACCTCTTCATCTGGGAAGTACATCTTGACATCATCAACGGGGTTCTCTGCAAGATGATCAACTAAAGATTGCCTTTTGATCACCATTTGAGTCACGTACACAATATCAAACTCGCTCAACAGCATCTGCCACTTGACTAATCTTTCGGTTGGCATCGCTTTTTAAAAAATATACCTTAATGGATCTATCTTTGAGATAAGGTATGTTGTGTACGAAGACAGATAATGTCTTAGTTTCTGGGTTACCCAAGTCAAGGCGCAACATGTATTCTCCAGATAAGTATACCGAGCCTCATGCTGAGTGAATTTCTTGCTCAGGTAGTAGATGACTCTTTATTTCTTCCCGGTCTCATCATGCTGACCTAACACACACCCAAAGGCATTATCTGAGATAGACAAATACAACAGCAGTGGGCTTCCTTCACGTGGAGGAACCAACACTGGAGGGTTAGATAAATAACTATTGATAGTATCAAAAGCGGTCCGACACTTCTTTGTCCATTCTGTCAATGCGTCCTTATTCATTAACTCGAAGATAGGCTCGCAAATAATCATGGATTGGGCTATGAACCGACTAATGTAGTTCAACCTTCCCAAGAAACATATAACTTCCTTCTTTGACTTTGGAGGAGGCAATTTATGAATTGCTTTGATCTTAGAAGAATCGAGCTCGATACCCCTTTTACTGACTATGAAACCCAATAGTTTACCTGCAGGCACCCCGAAAGCACATTTTGCGGGATTCAGTTTCAGGCTGTATTGACGCAGATGATTAAAGAACTTCTTCAGATGAATCAAATGATCTAAAATTTTGCGTAACTTGATGAATACGTCATCCACTTACACTTCAATCTCCTTATGAATCATGTCATGGAACAAGGTTGTGATAGCCTTCATGTAAGTAGCTCTAGCGTTTTTAAGACCGAATGGCATTACTCGGTAGTGATATACACCCCAGGGTGTAATAAAAGCTATCTTTTTGACGTCTTCTTTATCCATTAAAATCTGATGATAACCTGCGAAGCAATCCACGAATGACTGCATATATTGCTTGGCACAATTATCAATGAGAATGTGGATGTTTGGCAATGGAAAATCATCCTTGTGGATGGCTTTGTTGAGATCCCTATAGTCAACACTAATTTTGATCTTCCCGTCTTTCTTGGGTACCGGAACAATGTTGGCCAACCAGGTGGGATACTGAGTCACTTCTACCACCCTGGACTGAATCTGCTTCGTAACCTTTTCTTTAATCTTCAGGCTTAGGTCGGGATTGAACTTTCAAGTTTTTTGCTTTACAGAAGCAAAGTCTGGATTAATAGGCAGCTTATAAGAGACAATGTTTGTACTCAAACCCGGCATGTCATCGTAGGACCAGGCGAATACGTCTGTATACTCCTTTAGTAAGCTGATGAGCTTGTTTTTCTGAGAATACCCTAAATAAATGCTGATTCTGGTTTCCTTGGCACAATTTTCGCTTCCCAGATTTATCGTCTCTGTTTCCTCCAAGTTAGGGCTATCACGGTTCTCAAACTGTTTCAACTCCTCAGCAAGATGTTCGGGTACCATGGTCTGTTCATCATATTCTTCAGGTTCAGTGACATTTGATTCATTTTGTTCACTCAGCTTGTGACATGACATAACATTTGCAGGTTTAAAATTATTTTTACTGAAATTATAAACAAACATAATTAGACAGAAAAATTAAATTAATAAAATGGCAGAAAATGACTAAATTTAAACAATGGGAGGCTTTTCGTTTAAACTAAGAGAAATATGGACTGCAGCCACGATTAACCTTTTAGAACATCTTAGAGAAATTTTAAAGCTATTTACAGACAATAGAAGATCATAATTAAAGGCGAGTCCCGGGCCTCCTCTAGACTACCACCTATTTAACAACTACCAAGAAGAGCGGGAAATCAAAAGAGGAGTTGATGACCAATTCCATCCTTGTTCATTCTGCTCCGCTTCTTGGATCTCTGAAGGCTCAACTACATTATCAATGACCGCATCGATCTCCTCGAACAGGCTCCCCACTCCTTCCCCCAGACCGTCACCGTCGTCGTATTCTCGTACTGGAAAGGACTGGTACAGGTGAGGCATTGGTCTGGCTAACACTCCCCCAACATTCTGGTTCTGCGCCTAGTGATCATCGTCTCTTGAAGCAACATATCCTAAATGAAACCTCGACTGCTTTGTTGGCAATGCAATAGGTTTAGTGATTCCCTGCAAATATTTCCCCAGTCCAAAACCTGGCTCGAACCCATTCCCAAGCATGAATGCAACAATCATTTTGTAAACTGCAGGTATGGGATGTCCGGTGGACAGATCATTATCAGTGGCATTTACCAATTCCACTGTGTAGAAGTCAGACCCTCTGGCGACGCTGTCGATGATTGGTGCATACATGTTCGAATGATTGCCTTCACCATAAACAACCACCTCGCGATTATTCCACACAAACTTCATCATCTGGTGAAGAGTGGAAGGTATAGCCCCAGCCATATGGATCCAGGGCCTCCCCAGTAACATATTGTAGCTCGTATCGATGTCCATCACCTGAAATTCAGTGAAAAACTCAACAGGGCCTATATGGATTCCCAAGTTCACTGCCCCGAGTGTATCCCTTCGACTACCATCAAATGCTCTAACGTTGACTTGGCTTTGATGGATTTTCTCGGTGTCGAACTTCAACTGGTTGAGAGTGGACAGTGAGTATATATTCAAACCAGATCCATCGTCGATTAAAACCCGATTTAGAACCATGTCACGACACTTGATCGTAATATGAAGTACCTTATTATACATTGTCCCCTCGAATGGTAGTTCATCATCCCCAAAGCTGATGCAGTGCCCCGAGTGACTCTGCTAATCATGGCCGCCAAATCATTATTGTTTTTTCCCGCAGGTCGGTAGGTGTCTTCTAATGCCCTTATCAACACCTGTTTGTGCTGCTGCGAACTCATCAATAGTGCCCATACAGAAATCTGCGCTGGTGCCTTCTCCAGATGCTTTGCGATAGAATAATCTTTCGGTTGTATTCTTATCCAAAATTCTTATGCTTCGGCCTCACTGCCTTTTTGGAGGATTATCCCTACTTGGGCTTTGCACTATCTCTCCTGGAACACGGACCTTGTTCATCCTGACCATGCTCTGAGCACAATTTGTTCTAATCATCAATTTTTGAGTGGGAACTCCCTCCGGCATAAAAGAAACAACCTTTTTTGGTGTAAAAACCATAACCTTTGACTTTTCGACGACACTGAAAGATGCCAACCCTTCTCCAGACTTGCAAGGCTATCAGGGACTATTGTTTTGATCACATCCCAATCCTCCTCTTTCTCAATCACAGTGACAGTATTCCTTCCATGATTGGGCAGAGGATTACTGTTGACATTGGGAGCGGCGGTTTGAAAAACGACCATATCTTGATCAATCAAATCTTAAATTCTGTGCTTAGATTCACACAATCTTCAGTGTCATGCCTGACACTATTGGAATGGAAAGCACATATTTGATCAGCGCTGAAGAATCTGAAACTTGTGTCCATTGTCCTTGGGGGAGCAGGGGTGATTAAACCAGCAGCGACCAATCTCTCAAATAATTTAGTCCGGCTTTCAGCGAGCGGAGTAAACACTCGGGGAGGTCTTCTTTCCGTATTTAGACGAGGAGGGTTATAGTTATTTTGTGAAGGTGGGGGTACTTGACGATAATTAGGGATATTCCGATGAGGAGGGGTAAGGGTTTGGAATTGTGGATGTACTAGGGCCCGGTAATTTGGCGGTGGAGATTGGTGATTTGGGGCGGGGTGGTTGACAGGGGGAGTTTGGTAAATTGGTTACATATTGGAGCAACTTGGCGATGGATTCTGGAAATTTAGAGAGGAATTTGGGTTTGGAGGGAGAGGGATCTAGTAATTAGAGGGTGGAATTTAATATCCCGGCTGGGCGTAGTAAATCGAAAATGGGTTTACAGGCTTTCTGGAGCCGGTGTTCGGGGATTTCCTCCTTTCCTGGGAACTCGACACAGACAAGACGTCTTCTTGTTGAGCAGACTTGATGGTCCTGAAACACAGGTGATCTTCCCCGTCTTTAATCCATCCTCAATAGCTTCGCCGATCTTGACTATCTCGGCGAATTTGGCCCCAATGAGCAGTATCAATCTTTCATAGAATTCTGGCTCCTGTGAGAGCACAAAAACCTCGACGACCTCCTTCTTAGACATAGAAGGTCGAACACTGGCGGCCTCATTTTTCCACCTGTATGCGTATTCACGATAACCTTTTGTTGATCTCTGCTTGATTTTCTCTAAGGAGTAGCGATCTGGGATAATTTCGACATTGTAGGTGAACCTTTCTACAAAGTCCTTCGCCATGGCTTTCCATCCTGCCCACTGATTTGCATCCTGTGCGGTGAACCATTCAAAAGCTTCTCCACCCAAACTACGCCTGAAGAGACGCATTAACAATGATTCATTCCTGCCTACACCTACGAGCAGGTCACAGTAAGCTCTCAAATGGGCTAGGGGTTTCCTGTCCCCTCATAGATATCGAACTTTGGGACTTTGAACCCTTATGGGAGGTCCAAGTTAGGATGAACACACAGATCCTCGTAGCTCAAACCAGCGGCATCTAATGTGTACTGATATTGTTTCAGGGCTTTTGCTATCTCCTCTTTTATGTTCAACTTGGCCGACTCCTCCGAGGCTCTCCACTTCTTATCCTTCTCCTCGTAATGGTCTATTTCGGAGTAGGTGGTGTATGAAATTTGAGGTTTGGAGAGTACTAGAATATGGACAGGAGTTTTGGTATGTAGGGTTTGGGTTATCGGAGGGTTTTGGGCATATTAGTCGTGGTGTTGATTTTCAGGAGGGATTGTTTGTGGATTGACGGTATTGAGATTTTGAAGGGGGGCAAAGGCTTGGGCATTCGGTTTGGATTTTGGGAAGGAGGAGGTATTTGAGGTACAATATTTGGGGGATATGTATTAAGGGCGGTCGTATCAACAACAGGAGGACCTCGAACGGGGGTAATAGGTGGGTTGGTCGATATCGGCATGGGTTGACTTTGAGGAGGGAAACGAAGTGGAGACCTCCCACCTTCGGGACCGGGAAGATTGGCAGCAATGGCCAAGTTCGTCAACTCTTGGATCTTTCTCATCTCGACCCTTATTTCGGCGATATGCTGCATTAGCTAGGCAATCATCTTATTTTGCTCCGCTACCACTGGATCCACTATTGTTACCTCAGTTAGAACGACATCATCGCTACTACTAGCTATTGTAGTTTCTGAATGGTTTTGGTTGGGAAAGGAATTTTCGGGAGTCTTTGATTTGGTGAAGTAAGGATGCTCAGCCTGCTTTTCAACAACAGATCAATTCTAATTACCTGAAGAAGGAGAATCACTCAAAATATACACATGTTAGTTTCTCAAAGTCGACATATAATACAAAATAACACACACAAGTCAGAGTAAACACACAATTGCTGTATCATTTGGAGGTAAATTAGTCCACGGGTATAGAAGATATGAAAAATAGACACGAATTTGTCTATTTGATATTTGGACATAGCGTATCAGGAAAGTTGTCGTCGGAGCGGAGATAAAGGGGAAAAAAGCTTTTTAATAGATAGGGGCCGAGCCTGGGGAGGCTGCCTACGTATCTCGCAAAGGAGAAGTCAGGCCCAACGTAGTTTGGAACAACGCAATAAGATAGTTTGGTTAAAAATGGTACTTCATTACAGAGGAGTTGCAAAATACAGGAAAGATAAAGCGATAACATAAGCTGTTTCTAAGGAGACTTCTTCTGATTTTCTTGGTTTTTCGCTGGACCCAGAATCACTGGAGTGTCAACGTCATCTTCATCAGTTCCCTGCTCGGGCCTGGAACAACATGATAGGGATCCTTCTCTTACAGTATGGCTATCTCCCTTTGAGTAGCCCCCAGTTCTGGATCTACCTCAGCAATCCGAGCTAGCACAGCTCGAAGAGTTCTTTCGAGGGTAAGTGAGTATTTTTGAAGCAACTCACTTACCTTGTTCACTCTTTCCTTCTTGCTTTTAACCAACTTGATTTCTTCGTCTACTTCGGCCATCCTAGCCAGTGTAGCTCCAGTGGCCTGGCTCACCTCTTGATTTTTCTCTTCTGTTTCTTTGATCTCCAGAGTGACCTGACGAAGCCTCTCCCTAAGGGTCTCTTCAGTCCTCTCAATACTATGATTCTTGTCCATCTTTGATAGCAAAATAACCTTTCCTGAGATAGGAGGAATTTTTTAGAAGTAAATTTGATGGGTTCAGACTTTGTTTGGGAAATTTGAGACTCGAAGAATATTTGGTCGAACATTTGGTGGTTACTGATATTTTGTGCTTAATGGATTCTAGAAAATTTTGACAAGGAGTGGGCTAGATTTTCTCTAAATAAAACAACACAAATACACAAACAGTTAAAACAAATAGCATAGAAACAATTATTGCTCGTTCCTAAATGCAGGCGGCTCTCTTAATGCTAGGGGTAGGCCTAACGAATTTGAAAGATGTGTGTATAATGGATTATTATGTTGTCCCTAAGAATAAATTCCCATATATATGAAAAATTCTTGAGGATACATCCGAAAAAAATTGATAAAGACCTACGCAGGGGTAAAAAATAAGCAAACCCATGGAGGGGCTGAAAAATAAATACATCATAGAAAAACCCACGCAGGGGCGAAATCAACCTGATGCGTCTGAAGGTCCTTCGCCTGCTCTACCCTTCTTCGACTGCCCAAGAATACGACGAATATCATATTGAGCCATCAACATGTGACCATCATACTGACGACCCTTATCTTCCCAACTTTCGTATCTAACACCTTCTCTGTGAGTATTAATGCAAGTATCTACCTTTTCAAGTCCATACCTCAGACTCTCAATAGCGTGCTTGTCTTCTTCCTGTTTTTTAAGAAGTGTCTCTTGCATTTTTCGGGCTTCGATTTTAATCCCTTCTAACTCTATCTTGAGCTTTGTTTCAGTATTTTCCAGATGCCGGTAAACACCCCGAGTCAGAATCCCAAGTCCTTGTAAGTCGTTCTTCAGCCATTCTTTGTACCAGGCCACGTACCCTTTATCGAATCAGTTTTCCGCAACCAACTTTTCAGGTAGTTTTATTGGATTCTTCCATTCTTTTATGTTATCCCTGGCATTTGGGACCTTGTCGTCTCCATGATCAAACACGTAGATACTCATGTGCCCCGTGAGAGGTTAAATCTGTGTTCTCCCAAATTGCTTCATAACCCGAATAGGTGCGTATGGGCGAATACCTCGAATCCCTAAAACTTTGGAGATAGTCTAACCGTGCGAATCCTTCAAGATGAATGCAAGAATAAACAGACTGAAGGCCGATTTAAACATGTAAAGGGGATTTCTCACTAATCAGCAGCCTGAATACAACAGCAGATTGCGAGACATTCAAGAACTTCAAGCGAATAAATGATGAACAAACCAGAACGAGTAATTGAGACATCTATTTCAAAATTTGCGAACAAGAAGCAGAAACCACTACTTCAAGACGCAGGATACTAAAAAAAACTTCTAGCAAGTAAAACCAGAACCAGTAGCTTCAAACATCATGTTCAAATCATATGAAACCAAGAAAAATAATCATGTCGATCATATTTCAGAAACTACCAATATTTAGGTACATTTTCGTCATGCAAAGAACATTTCAACATTTTTGGGCAACCCGAAACAGATTCTAGGCAACCGAACCAAACACAAAATAAAAGCATATTGGGAAGAATAAGAAAGGGTTATTACCTTTTAAGGAGTAGCTGAACTGAGACTTCAACGAGCTAGAAGAATACCCTTCACCATGAAACCGGGACTTTTCTCTGAAATTTCGACTTCGAGACCAGAGATTCCCGCTTCGAGCACCCTCAAATTGATGAACTTCTCTGAAAAAAGTAGCTAGAGTTTTTTGAGAGTAAATAAAGCTAGGGATTTTTTTTCTTCTTTTGAATGAAATTTTTTCCTCCTCCCCCTCGAATCTCTCCCTTTTTTTGATTTTATAGGGGAGATTTGGGGTTGCATCGGGAGAGTGAGGTGAGGGAGAAGATGCGTGGGGTAGGGCTGTGCAAAATTCGGGTCAAATCGTTAATTCGAACCAATTTTTTGGTTTATTGGACTATTGGGTCGGATTATTGGATTATTGGATCGGTTAACAATTTATTAAAAAATATTAATGGACTATCGGTTATCGGTTCGGTTTTTAAAATTTTATTATCGGGGACCCGATAACCCG
>JBCEWC010017274.1:0-12605 GCA_038996855.1 Solanum aculeatissimum
GGCGCCGGAGCACTAACTTGTGGATTACGGGATTTTGGCACATTGTAAATGGGATATGCTTGGTTAGGATGAGCAAGGAGCCTGGGGGTCATGTTTGTCCAGCTGTTGGTCCGTGAATGTCACCGGAGCTCCTACAGGTTTGCCGGAAAATTGTTCCCCGGCATTAGGGGTAGTGGAATGTCGTGAAATTTGCTGTGGAGGGGCGCCTTGAGGTGGTGAATGGATGAAAAGGGTTTAGGGTTAGGTTAACAGGGTTTAGGGGACCTTAGAAAGCCTAAAAGGGGCGTAGGATTTAATTAAATTACGAATTAACCATTAATGAAACAGACTAATTAACTGTAACACAGTGTCTCACGGATGGCTACAGGGGGCTGTCCAGTGGTACACGGTCCGTGTACTGGACCGTCTAGCCACACGTTGTCTCGTCTTCGGCTTGAACTCTCGAGGACTTTCTGGTTCACTTCACGGAGGGGTCTCACGGACCGTGTGGCTTCACAAGGACCGTGTACTGGTCCGTGGAGCCACACTTGGGCCGGAGTCCAATCCCACACCTTAGCCAACACACTGCCCCACTTCATGGGACCCCCTCACGGTCCGTTTGGAGTCTCACTGACCGTGGGGTGGCCCGTGGGACTTAACTTGGTCCATGGCCAGGGTCCTGGCCATCAGGAGCCCACTGGAACCCCCCACAAACCCCCACACGGACTGTGGACCTTCACACGGTCCGTAGTCCTGTCCTTGGACCATTTCCAGAACTCGTTTCTAGCGTCCTTCCAATTACGGGCTGTCTCGCCATTTTGTCCATAACTTTCTCATACGAACTCCGAATTGAGTGAAACCAGTTGCGTTGCGTAGATAAATCAAAAATATTAAATTTGATATGTGTTACCCCACACAGTTCATCCCGTACTAAAAGTTATGATTCCTAAAAGTACACTGCCCAAACGGCCTCTCTAGACCACCAAAAGGTCCGTTTTAAATTCGGCCACTTAAACTCAACCCATGGCTACCAAAATTCAACCATCACTATTCCAACACCATACAAGATTAACCATTAATAATTTCAAAACTTTTCGGGTCATTACATCCCATTCCCCACTTTTAATTCCACATAATATTGTTTAATCACCTATGAATGCTTGATGAATGCTAAGATGCTTGGGTGAGGTACCTTCAAGTTCTTCATTCGTCATGTTATGAATAGGCCCTAGGAATGGGTCATGACAACAAGGAGGAGGAGGATAATAATTACAATGCAGTTGAGATAAGTATACAGGCTGACCTATCTTCTATTGTTTTAATAAAAGGCATGAAAGTTAAAAACAAGAAGGAGTTTAAGGCCCAACCAACAAGGAAGCAATCCAAGATGTTGGTCAAGTCAAGTGTTAAATGGGTATGAAGGCTTTTGTTTGGAACATACAACCTATTAGAACTAAAAATTCTTTCCAAAGAGTTCAAATGCTACACAAACATCATAAATTTTTCTAATTGCTCTATTGGAGCCATTTCAAGATATAGGCATATACAAATCTTTATGAGGAAATTGGAGAAGAAGTATGTGAATTACAACTCAAATGGACATATATGGGTGTTTGTAAAAGGTCATATTCAGGTGAGGGTTAATTTTTGATTTATCTCAGTAGACCTCTTTTCAGCTCACATTGCAAAATGGTAAAAAAATGCTTGCAACTGTAGTTTATGCCAAGTGTTTTATTGTTGAAAGATTGGAACTATGGGATGGTTTGTATTTTATTAGAGAGAGTTTTTAAAAACCTTGGTTAGTGGGGAGAGATTTCAATGTTATTTTGGGAGAAGACTAAAAATTATTATGATATTAATTTCTCTGGTAATCCTTTCACTTGGTGGAATGGAAGAGTTAATGCAAATTATACTTTTAAGAAGCTAGACAAAGTTATTGTTAATCAAGAATTACATGATTTTCTCGGCAACATGAATCTTCAACGTTTGACAAGGATTGGATCTGATCATGCACCTTTATTGTTTACTTGTGGAGGTCAGTCTTGAAATATTATTAAACTATTTAGGTTTTAAAAATTTGGACAAATGGGGAAGATTTTAAAGATGTGATGAAGGCTTCCTGAAGTGGGGATTATTTTGTGGATATGTTTGTATAGTGGAAGTTGAGATTTAAGACGACTAAACTTGCTCTTTCTAAATGGAGCAAGGAGTAGTTTGGTGATATTTTCAAACACTTATTAATTAGAGAGAAGATAGTTAAACTAAAGAAGGATTTGGTTGAGCAACATCCTTCTCCTTCTAATAGAGCTATTTTGCATCAGGCTCATGTTGAATATAAACTGTGAGTTCATTATGAAGAAGAGTTCTGGAGACAAAAGGCAAGCTTGCAGTGGTATAAAGAGAGGGACAAGAACACTAAATTCTTTCATAGCTTGGTTCAAGGAGAGAGAAAGAGATTGAGGATATAGAGAATATTGATAACTAATGGGCAATGGGTTGTAGGGGAAGATGAAGTGGTAGTTGAAGCTCTAAGGTTTTTTTTTTCAGAATCAATTCTCTGAATAAATGATCTTGCGCCAATGTTTGTCTAAAAAGAAAAGTTCTTAACAAATAAGGATAAATTCATAAGTTCCCAAAACTGTGATCAAAATTTTGTGTAATGACTCAAGCTAGGTCCTAGATATGACACGATGATTAGAATTTCTGAAAAAACCTGAACCAAACTATCTTAGCATATAAAACATACATAAGGAAAGTAAATTAACAATAGAAAGCAAAATGATAAGTAAGTCTCAAAATAAAGTCAAAAGATATAGGTAGACCTTAGGGCCGATTAAATGGACTTACACATTTTTTTGTCGAGACAAGTCTCTACTATACTAACATAGGTGGGGGCTATGGATATGTTCCTCTCCTACCCTCAACAAAATTAAAGTAAATGTCTCAAATGGAAATCATGCTAGCAATGAGATCATAGGCTCGATGGGCAAGCCCCGAAGCATAAGGGCTTACCAATCAAGTGAAGTGCTACTAAGCCAACTAGCCACGAGGAGTATGAAGAGTGCCCAATCTTAAATTTGTAATAATGTAAGAAAAATGTGTGTTAGTATGTTAGAATGTATTAGTATATGAACAATGCAATGCATGACATCATAATGTGTAAATGACTAGTTAGAAAAATATGCTAAGTAAATCTTCGAAGTGTAATGATAAATCATAAACATGGTCAAAGTATTTTAAGAACCATAACGAAGTAATGTGAAAACATAAATACTATAATGATAGTCATGAGTTATTATAAGAAATCATATGCCTTGTAAAATATCATAAGTCATGATGGAAATCATAATCATAATAAGTGTAATGGGTCATGGAAAATATACAATTTATCACACCCTAGGAGGGTACCCTTGGCGTGATAAGCACTTAAAGAACCATTTCTGATTTCCCAAGTGAACCACTTGGCCTCATTATCACATCACATTCAATCAGCGAAAGTACATACTCAAGTAAGGCTAGGTAGTACCTAAACAACTAAATCTTTATAAAATTTATAACTTCCAATGAAAAAGAGTTGGAATATAAATAGCAATCAACTATCACTAATCAACATCTATGAAGCCTCTAATCCAAGTCTAGAAGGTGCCAAGATAAGTTTGGGATACCTCAAAGAATATACTATTAATCAAGATAAAATAAAGAAGGCTTCTCTGAATAGCAAGAAGGGCTCACCAAGTCCAAAATGAAGAGTAGGTCTATAATGGTACGCATGTTGAAGACCTCTATCATTTGTATTTGCATCATGAAATGATGCAGGACCAAATGGACATCAGTACATTGAATATACTGGTATATAAGATGGCTCAAGAATTAAGTAAGGCTCAATACAAGTCAACCCAATAAGCTCAAACAATCCACCAATCAACTCAACAATTTATAATTTAGCTTAACAAAGTATGTAAGCTTTTATAGTAAAATAGTACTTCTAAAAAACCTCTAGCATGCAACTTAGTCAGATCATTTATGCACAATCAAATCAATCATGTGGAGTACTATCAAGGCTTATCTAGGAGTTTTTCTTATCTGACAATAACCACTTATGAGCCAACGATCGTACAATAACCTCGTTAGCGAAATAGTGACAAGTAAAAGTGAACCGAAGGAGTATTACAGACTAGTACTCCAAGTCAAGTATAAGGTACAAGGAAATTAGGTTTACTGGAGATGTTTTAATTGAAATCTATTTTTTATGTGCATTTTTCAATTTTAAATTTTTAACTTGTCACCTCCAACGATTGCTTGAAGAAAACAAGCATGAAAATATCCTTTACATGACATATATCGGCAAAAATATGGTTAGCCCTTATCTCTCTTATGTCACATTATTCTTTTGTTTTTGTCTAATTTCAGGGGACTAATAAAGCCAAGGATAGTTCAGACTGATAAACATAATTTTTGTATAATTGCGCACAATGTTTATATAAATCACATGAATTATACAAAACTTAAACTGTAATGTGAGTCATAATTAATTTTGAACCATGAAAAGAGCCTAAAATATTTAATTTATTTGGAACGGAGAAAGTAATTATTATTCATAAATGTGAAAACTCTACTTGTTAGGGTATAGAGTCTTAAGGATCGATGTGGAGATGTCCGTTGCTTATCCATGAGAGGCTACGAGACTATTAAGAAATTCTTTTTTATTTTATTCTAATCAATTCATGTGTGGGTCTTGTCTAAATGTTGAGTGTTCGTGTGTCCTTTTGAAAGATGACAAGGACCAAAGCTATTGCTACTTCAGGACGGGGGAGGGGGAGGCTGCCCCTGATGTTGATATTAATACCCATCTAGGGGAAAGGGACGTACCCGAGGCCATGCTAGAGGCTTTTTCAGTGAATTGATACAAGAAATTGCACATAACTTAATTTTTAGTCATGAATGATTGTATTTGAGGAAAATTTAAATAGAAATACACAATTACTGTATTAAAAAGAAAACTCTATAGATTCAAGATTCTAAAAATCATTCTCACTAAAAACAATATTTAATTTGTGAGACTCGTTATAAATAGAAGCGGTTTCTACAGTGAGGAGATTAAATTCCTTAAGTACACACAGTGAATTTTTTGGACTCAAATTATTTCTAATAATTTTGTTTAATTTACTTCATTTATTATTTCTGATAACGTTTGAATACCAAAATTAGTCATTTATCTATGTTTTGGCAATATGGCAGTCTTTTCATCACCTCAGTTGCTTGAGATAGCAATGACTCTTGAAGCTTCCGATCAGCAGTTTATCTAGGCAGTAACACAAACTACAACCAACGAAGGACAGGATGAGTGGATGCCAGAAGGATTGAATGAGGCCTATCTATATAGCTCCTCCTTTGTCAAAAGGAACAATTGTACCAAATTTTGTGAATGGGCGGCCTTGAAAGTGACCATCTACATTATAGTGCAACTCATAAAGTTACTTTACATAGTTTAGTGATTATCTAAATTGGCTTAATTTTATGTCTTCTACACCAGTAGGTGAGGCTTTAGTGGGTGATCGAGTGTATCGATCCTGTCTTATTTCTCTAGCTGGGTATGATACTTGGGTAGATATGATTATTCTTGAGATGGTAGATTTTGATGTTATCTTAGGGATGGATTGACTTTCTCCACATCATGTCATTCTTGACTGTTATGCTAAGACTGTGACATTATCCATGCCTGGAGTGTCGAGAATTGAGTGGAAGGGTACTAGTTGTTCTTATCCTAGTAAAGTTATCTCTTACATACATGCTCAGAAATTGTACATGAAAAAAGTGGTCCTAGGTAGCTAGTTGTAATATTGTATTTGCCTGTGACTAATACTTTCTTCACAACTGCTTATGACTATTGTATTCACTATCTACTGTGAGTTCGGGGCTGGGATCCCTATATGATTCGGATGGGAGTCTTCAGGTACGCCCTCATTCTTATTTTTGTGGACGAAAGTTCTATTAGTGGAGGATGTTGTAATGACTCTACAGGTCATTTCCATAGTTTCACAAATATTTTATTAGTTTGAGCATTTGTATAGTGATCGCGGGCTATTTGTGACTTATTGATAGTGATTATTCAGTTGTTGGGTAAATCATTTGACAATTATACAACTTTTTGAGTTAAACGAGAGATTA
Source organism: Solanum aculeatissimum (assembly GCA_038996855.1). NCBI lineage: Eukaryota > Viridiplantae > Streptophyta > Magnoliopsida > Solanales > Solanaceae > Solanum > Solanum aculeatissimum. Next base: position 6,148 of record JBCEWC010017274.1, read on the forward strand.
TAATCGTAAGATAAATTTTCAGGTAAAGTCCTAGTAAATGGCCTTGGATGGAATTCTGCCAGTTTCATCAGCTCTAGAATGGCCTAATTAGGCTACGAGCATGTTCGGTGCAATTATATCGAGTTTTGCAAATTTAGCCTTAGAAATGAGTCAATAGTTGACTTTAATCAACGTCCTTGGTAAACGTGCTCCAAATGAAAATTCTGACTGTACCGTTGGATTTGAAACGTCAAGTTTGGTCTAAGAGGACCTTTCGTTCAATTCTTGGATCTTCCAGACGTATTTTGGTCCTTTCGATAGATTTTGACATTAAGAAATGGGACCCACATTGGAATAAAATAACCTCCAATTGGAATTTTGACTACATCGTTGAGTTTGGAATGCCATTTCTGATCAGATTTCATATATGGATTGTATTTTTCTGACTTCGAATTAGGCTAGAGCATTGAAATCAAGTTTGATTTAGTTGCTGAAAATTTAAAAGCGGAGGATGACGTGGACCAGCCACGTGGAGGTGGTTCAAAATTAAAAATTAAAAATAAAAATTGTGCAAATCTGGAAAAATTTCTTGAAAACCAAAAACGCACAACACAGTCAAATGTACCCCTTTTGAATGCAATTTCTCGCCCATTTTTTAGCCGATTTTGATAATTCAAAAGCCTAAATCGTGTATGTTTTCACGTAAATTGATTTTGGCACGTTTTTTGAAGTAAATTTGGCTATTTTTCTACTGTATATTGAATATGCTGTCGAAAAATTTGACATTTGATTTCTTATCCATTTTAAGTCGGATTTTGGCAAAATATTTGTCTATTCTATGTGTTTTATCATGACGGATAGCATGGTAATGTCAAAATTAATTGATAGTGCTCCGTTTGGTGCGAAAATGATGTTTTTGCTGCGGATTATATTGTGATTTTTTGGAAAATTTTGAGTTGCTATATCTCGACCGTTTCTCATCGGAATTAAGTGAAATTTGGATCTAAGTTATATTACTTTTCGAGGGCTACATCATGGTATATTCGGATTCTACTAGTTTGATTGTATTTTTGAGAAAATTAATAAAGAAACTATTGAAGTAAATGTTTTCTGATAAGGAATGTCTCGTGAATTTTGGACTATTTCTTATTTTTTGAGCCTCATTTTGACCAAAAACTTTTGCTATAGATTTGGGGTGACGTAATATTCATTTTATGAGGATTGGTTTGGTATTTCGAGTGTGGACCCAATTTTTTCCCATTTTAGTCGCAATTAATGTATCTTCCCCATTTCTTGAGATATTATAGACTAAACAACTGTATTGATATTGTGACTCATTTCTTGACAGTGAGCGACCTTTGGAGGTAATCAGGGAGGAAAAACTATGTGGATTAATGTGGAGCGAGTGGAATCACCTTTTAGGTAGGCTAGGCTTTCTTTACCTCTAGATTGAGCTGAAATACTTGTATATTAGGAGAGTGGTTGTGGTTGGAAGTCCAAAGTAAGATATGTATATATGTCATGAGGTTGATTGCTAGTTATATTTCTTGCTATGTATTTAACCACTGTTGTTATGATTTGTTAATACCTATTTTCCTGGATAGTCGTTGTACTTAGCATATGAGGTAACTACAATTATTTTGGGATACTTGTGGTTGCTTTGGACTATACTAGCTGTGATCACTATATTAGATGAGTTCTGGCACTGTTGAACTACGAAAAGGTTTGGTAAAGGCTGGATATGGGCTAATGTTGCGTGACAGGTATTTATTTTATCTTAACTCCTATCTGTTGGAATATGTAGCCTAATGTTACTGAGATATGTTGGTTGTGAGGCTGTTTGTTGATTACACGTTGTATGGTGGACTGACTCTAGAATAGATATGGTTCCAATGGATTAATTTGTTTTGGATACCTATGATACATCCGTACTATGGACTGATTCTTGTATAGGTGTGACTCTATTGAACTTGGTTGTTCTAGATACTTATGATATACCTGTAAATTATTTTTGGGTCTAGGACCCTTTTCATACTTTTGGTCTAGGACCCTGTTGATTATTTTTGGGTCTGGGACCCTATTGATACTTTGTGTTTAGGACTCTGTTGTTTATTCTTTGATTCATTGTTCTCCTAGGGCCTTAGCCTAGGCTTAAGCCGACGCTTCCGTAGATATACTATGCATAGAGCCACATAAATGCTTGTGTGATTTTCCATGTTTACTTAGAGTATTTGTGATTGACTGGAACGTGGCGAATTTGGCTTTTGGTGGACATGACCCTATATTAGTTCGTGAAATATATACTTCTGTATATAACTGTTAGTCTGTGAGCATTTGTTATCCTTACCTGAGGTTGGGATTAGCTAGTATTATTTGAGGGATGGTGACATACGGTTGTGTGGGTTAGATTGTGTGAGATATATATGTTTTAAGTGTCATTGCCTACATTCAATCTAGGCACGATATGATATTGGAGTTTTGGATCCGGATAGACTGGTTGAGTGAGTGATTGTTTCGATATCTCAAGTCCTAGATGATCCTTCCTATTACTATTGAGATTTGGTGGCCACGTCCGGGTATTTGAGACTTGGGAGTCATACCCCATGATCCGAGTCTAGCGGCCACAACTGTGATACCAGATGGCGGATGCCAATTCTGAGGTTCGAGCCCCAGTTACTATTCTTGGGTTCTAAGACACTATTATTTATTTAGAGAGATATGACACATTGCTTGCTTTAGGTTTGAGACCCCGTCGGTTACATTTCGAGTTTGAGGCCCTATTGATTGTGTTAGCGAGATTCTTTCTCCCATATGGGATACGTCCCATCGTTATGTATTTTGTCAAACAATCTGACCCTGGCTGACTACCCAGACTAGAGGCCAGGTCAAGAAGGGGGTTTGAGGCCTTATTTGATATTATAGGGGTTCGAGGCCTCGTGTAATACTGGTTACTAGATAGGTCGAGGATCCAGTTGATTACTTGTGGATCCATACACCTTTACACACCCTGATTGGGCGTGGTGTACCTTCTGGGCTTATACGGGTCCAGTTGGCGTACATGCATAGACACTAGGGCCTTACACCCACGTACATCTTGACCCCCTTGATCATGTGATATTGAGAGTTGGGTTCCGTGGTGGTTTTGTGGGTTCCGCACTGATTCTGTTAGTTAGGTTGTGCTTAGGTGTACCTTTTGGACTTATGGGGGCCTAGTTGGCGTACAAACATAGATATTAGGGCCTTGCACCTACGTACAACACTATGTCTCTATTCGGTGATAGTTGTGGTTTGGGCCTACTCGTGTTTCGTCAGTTAGTACCAGTACGCACCACTTGGGTTGATTTAGTTAGGGTTCGGTTATTCTCCAGACATGCTTACTCCTTGATCAGAGTTCCGATTTGCTACATTTATTGCAGTTCTTTGTATTTTAGCCTTCTATATTTACAGTATTTCACTTAGTTGGTCGATGATGCCTACTGGGTGCCTTTTACCGGTACTCATTCCTATATTTCTACATCTTTCCATGGTGCAGGTCTAGGTACTAGCTGCAGTCGCTGAGTTAGGGGTTCACAGATGGTTCAGGAGACATTGGTGAGCATCAACAACTCTAGACATTTTGCAGTCTCTTTCTTTTTTGACAATTGACTTTTCTATTCAGACAATGACCTTGTATATGTTGTTTGGATTTGTACGTGTAGATGGCTATTTTTGTTATGTATGTAGATATGTATATTTTAATTTAAGTCTATAGTAGCTCTGTATAGGTGACTTCCAGGTCTTGGGTAGATTGTGTTCGTTGTACTTCTATGTTGCTAGTATCCTTATCATTAGTGATTTAGGGCAGGTTCCGTGGGCATTGGGTTGGCTTGCCTGTAGGAGGAATCTAATAGGTGCCATCATGACCTGAGAAGTCGGGTCATGACACAAAAGAATCATCCGGATCAGGACCAAATAGACCAACTCCATCTAATGATCCAAATTAAAAACACAAATAAAAGAAAAAAGACAATAATTTGAGACAACAAAAAGAGAAAACAATCAAAACTCCAAAGCAATTAAGGAAGGGTCTCTGAAAGTCTCCATACAAAAATATGGTGTCCCTTCGTATTCTTCAGCACATCCGCCTTGGTGACCAACACAAGGAGACCTCCAAAGAGGTATAAGAAATGATAATGGTGATTATAGAGCCAAAATCATAGAGGATGGAGTTTGAAAAGACTTTATTTTCAACAAGTCTCACCAATGTCATGAAATCTATTTCAAGGATCTTCTCCACCTTATACTTTCCAACTAATAACTCATAGATACGAGCTCACATTCCTTCAATTCAAATTAGGTAATAGCTTAAGCTGTAAAGTTCCTATTTGTTTCCTTTTCTCAATAGGCTGAGCTCCCAAAGAACTAATACCACTACTACAAATAAAGAAATATCAATATTATTTATAACTCAAGTGTACAAGAATTATCTTTGTGGATCTATAAGGCTAGGCCTTTCCGACACTGCTAAATTAAACTTCATACTTTCCCTTGTATCCTCTTGCTACGTATATTATAACTTCATACTAAACACAATGTATATGACAATAAAATTGAAATAAAAGAAAATTTTGAAACATCCCATAAAATTGATCGCTGACATTATATTCATATTAAATTAGTTCCAATAAAGGAAAAAGGTCATATTTACCCATGAAATAAAATTATATTATTCAAAAGTAATAAATTATTAATCTTGTCCATAGCTCATTAAAAACTTTTATAAAATAATTATAAGTATTTTGAAAAAGTCAAAAATCGCCTCATACTCTAGCATCTCTATGAATGATATATTTTGCCTAACTTTATCTATAGTATATTCTTCAACTATTCACACCATTGATAAACAAAACTGCGTGTATCATTTCTCAATTTTTTTACAATTAAAAATAAAGTTATATAAGATGATATATTCAAATGAAGCTTATAAATGTAAAAGTGAAGGAAGAAGAGTATGAAAAATTTAATTTCATACCAACTATTCCTAGGACTCATAATAATGGTTAAACTTTTACGGTGCAATTTTGAATTGATGAAAGTTGCAGATGAATTATTCATATACGCAATGATAAAAATCTTATAGAGGAGAAAGAAATTGAGTGTATGAGAACCTGTTTAACATTCTCAAAAATATATTAACTCATTATTTAGAATGAACATATTTTCATTGGACTATTTCTTTTATACATATATATATTATACTAAAAGTGGGAAACTCCTAACTCAAAAGTTAGATTTACCATTTTACCCATGTTCTAAATTAAAATACAATAAAATATCTAATTAAATATTAAATAATAATATTTTAATTATCTAAAAATTAAAATATTTAATTAAATAATAATATTAAAATCACATAAATGGTGAGTAAATGAAAGTTCATCATTTATTTATGTGTGTTTATTTTTGAGAAGTTCAACAATCTTATATTAATTACTATCTATGTCATACGTTACATTTCTTTAGCCAAAAGTTGTTTATTTGATTTATTTATAACTGCACATTTAAATGCCTTTTATACTCTCTCCGTCCTAAATTAATTGAATTTTTGAGCCTTTTTTCAATGTTCAAAATATGTGAGTTGTTCAAAGTTCAAGATGAATGTTTGAAACTTTTTCCATATTTGCCCTTTCATTTATTGAAGTTTTATATTTTCTAGAAGATAAACTACACTACATATTTATGATTTCACAAAGGGCAATGGGGGAAAGTATGGTGTAAACTTTGTTTTTGAATGTTTTTCTTAATATGTGTGCATTATCTCAAAAATTCAATTAAAATGGGACGGAGGGAGTAATAATTTTTTACAAAAATCAAAATGTTGCTTTAATTTTCTTAAGGATGGATTAGAAGTTTAACCATTAAAATTTAATTCCTTAGATATGATATTATAAATTTCTGTAATGACCCTGAAGGTCATTTTTGGCATTTTTGATCTAACTACCGTTTTGCTCTTCCTAAAAGTTTCCTTGGATTATTTTTGGATAAGTCTAAAAGTCGAATTGAGAATCTTATAAAAAGTTGGAGTTTTGCAAAAGAAAGAGTTTTAAAAAATCTTAAAGTTGGAAATTTTGAGTTTTGAGGTCATTTCGAGTTTTGAGTGTCAAAATTTGATTCTGTCGATTTCATCAGTTTTGGAATGCCAAATTTGGTCTAGGGAAACTTGAAGAACTAAATTCGGAGTTAAAACGGAGATTTTAGGCCAAAAGTTGTATTTCTAGTTCATTTTGGATCATAGGTTTGACTTTGGTCAACATTCGGAGTTTGGGAGATCATGTTGAAATACCGTCAGTTCCAGTGGTTCCTGGTGGTGAAACTAACGCTAGAAATGACTTCGTTGTAATTTTTAGAGCTTTCATGAATATTTTGATGTCACGACCCAAGCCTAGGGCCTAGACGTGACATGGCGAATGAGGAACCCGAAGGAACCCCAAACAAGCCTC
>JBCEWC010017275.1:0-12604 GCA_038996855.1 Solanum aculeatissimum
ACCAAACATTAATTTTTAAACCAAACATTGATTTTTATTTAGATAACAATAAAAATAGTAATTATAATAAAACAAAACAAAAAAAAAAATTCTCAAATTGAAGTAAGATAAATATTTACTAATTAAAAAAATATCCTTATCATCAATACTTTGGTCCAAAAATTCCTTTATCGTAATTTTTGGACCAAAGTATCATTGACAAGGGCATTTTTGAACCAAAGTATAAATCAAAGACATTTTTTACCTTTTTTCGTTAGTATTAGGACATTTTTGATCAATTTCTAATAATACAAGAGCATAAATGATCCAAAGCATAAATTGAGGATATTTTTACTCCTTTCTGATAGTACAAAGAACATTTTTCAAAATTTTCTCTTTTAAATATTATGTTTCAATCTATAGAAACTTCGTGGAACTACATACACCTAAATCTGGCCCACTATTCACCTAATATTTAGTGTTTGCTTTTTTTTTTTTTTTTAAAAAAAATGGGGGCAGGAATACAAGGGAGATATTTATAACGTGTGAAATTGGACTTTTATTAATAAAGTGAAATTTAGGTATTTAACCGAATACGCTATTAATTTTTTTTACATATATATTAGAGTATTGGTGATATTTTATTTATTTTAATTTATTTTTTTAAAATACATTTCAAAAAGATTTGTTTTTAATTTTTTGTAATTCTTTAATTCTTACTTTTCGTATGAGTTTAAGATCACATGATTAAAATAAAATTTTGATATATTTTACATATTTTAAATTTAAAATTACATGATTAAAATATCTTCATGAATTCATCTACACCGACTATTTTTATATCTAATTTATGTCGTCGTGTTTCATATGCATACACGTAAACACGATGAATCGCTTGTATATGTAAACTTTACCGCCATGTCTCATATACATACGTACAAATATAGTGAATTATTTGTATACGCAAATTCTACAACATAATACGTAATTAGGGACAGCAAAATTAAATTCAACTCGCTCAACCTATTGAAATTTGGCGCGGGTTATTAATCCACCCATTTATTAGTTCAACCCATTTAAAATTGAGTTGATATTCAACCCAAATTTACTCGAGAGAGATCATGTCAAAATATTTTTAAAACACTTTTTTTTTTTAAATTTGATATGTTTTATAAAACCAAAATAAAGAAAAATATAATTTAATTAAGTATTAAAATATTTTTTTTAAAAATAAAACTTAGTAAAAGTTGGGTCGGGTCGGGTTGGGTTGGGTCTTGACTCGCTCTATAATCCATTACTCAATTTGTTTTGACCCAAGCAAATTTGGATTGGGTTAGATCTTGACCCATTTGTTATTTTGAATCATTATAACCCGCTCAAATTTGACCCAACCCCAATTGTCACCCCTATAACCTAATCAATTAATAGAGTAATTAATGTTTCATCAAAGTAGACGAATTTACCTTGGAGTACCCTAAACACTTATTTATCTTTCGTGTTTTTAGCCTATCGAATTTGATCTCAACTTTTTTAACTTAGTTATTTGATTTCGTCATGTTTAATTCATGCATTTATGTGTTATCTTTTTTAAATGAAAAATCACCCAAAGCAAGTGATACAAAATTTTAAAACTCAATGGTTTTCTAGAGTCATTGAGTTGTTCCTGAGCACATGACAGCATTCATTGAACTTTTTAACTAAATACATATAAAATGGTTGTCTGCACTACTACTTTCTCCATCACAAACATTAAGGAATTATTCCAAAGTTTTAGACGCCTGACATTTCATTAAACCTTGGACCAACTACAAATGTGTTGAGTTTTGGTGATAAACATCATATCTTTTCAGTAAAAAATCATGGTGTTGTGGTTAAAAGCAGTGGCAGAGCCACATAATATTTAGGGGGGTGCATTCGAATATTGTGATTAGGCTTTTGACTTTGCCAACAATAATTGAGGAGAAAGAAGAAAATTAAAAGGTTAAAAAAAAATGAGTACTACTAAGAAGGTGGTGAGCGTGATTGTGAACAACATGACAATTGACAAGACATTTATGTCTAAAACAGGCAACAAATTAAATAAATAAAATAATGTTTTTTTCTTTTTCCTGCTGAAACTATGTTAATAGACTTTTTTGGCCATCTAAAAGAAAACCCTTAGAAAAATGATGAACATAGTATATAGTTTATTTATAGCATAGGAAAAGCCAATGACTATGTCGAATATTCTTTTATACCATACACAAAGTTGGTTAGCACTTTTATGTTTGCGATTTTATTCGATGTAAATTTAAATCATATATTTATTACTTATTATAAAGATAAATTGATGTAATATTTTTTAACACGTCTCTTGCAATATCTCATAGTAGACAAAGATAATTACTCCTACTAAGGTACTTTAATTAGTATTAAATTGGCTGATAAACCTGATATTTTTTTGTGAGATTTCAGCATTTTGAGACAAACTCGTGACCAACCTAATCATTTTTCAGTCACGAGTCAGGTTAATTAGATTAAACTTTAAAGTTAAAATTAACATGGATTAACTAAATATTTAAAATTTAAAATTAAATTATTAAAAACTATATGAAAAATGATATAAATTACAATCCTAATCCTTCTCATATTAATATGACAAAGAATGATTTGAGTGGCATATAAATATGATAAATTCAACTTGTTATTATAATTTCAAAATTAGTAGTTTCTTTCACCATCATGTTGTACAATGCATCTATTAAGACAATTAATGAAATACATTACACATAGACTTAACTATGGAGATTTATTATTAAAATAAAAGAAGAAAAGACAATAATAATTGTTTGTAGCTTGCTAGTACACTTTTAGCCTAAGTTGTTTGAACTTTTCACTTTTGATGTCGTATTATTTGGAGAATTCAACACACATCCATCGATATTTTTGAAATTTTAGCACTTTCAACCCAGGTTTCCATCAGTTTTGGCATCTGCATAACCATACCAACAAACAAGTCTAAAGATAGTTTTCCAAAATTATGTAGACATTGTAACTCAGGACAATAAATGAATGAATACAATATGGATAAAAAATCTGACAATTCCTTCAAAAATGAACACACTATTGGTAGAGAATCCAAATAATTTTGCTAAAGTTGAAACTGTATAACCATAACCCATTAGCTTGATTTTAGGCCCAATACTCCAGTTTCAGAAACTACGCCCACTGTGGACATTTATGAGTCCATAACTTTAGAATATAAATTAGAGCTGTCAATATAGGTCGATTCAGTTATAATGCTTGTGTAATTAAACCAAACATATGTAATTCACTTAAGTTTAACATTTTTGAGCTAGAGTTATTTTCATGATGAGCTAGATATTATCTTTTTTTTTTTTTTTGAGATAATATTTCATATAGCCACTTGATTATGAGTTATTTTCTCACAAAGTCACTTAACTTTGATTCTTAACGCAATAATCACTTAACTATGAGTGTTTTACTTACTAAATCACTCAACCTATTCAATTAACTTTTTAATTAAAATTTACTCATATGAAACTTTTATTTCTATCAAGAAATAAAAAAGTTACAAATTCAAGTCAGTTTAGTTTCTTTTACCCTTTTTTTTTTCTTTTTGCTCCTTAATCATGTATCGTTATCTTCGTTCTAAATCTTTGTATTCTAATATTCTAAAAATTTGAATTTGCTAAAAAAATATTTTTGCAACTTTTATACTTTCTGAACAATGCATGGATCGGAGATCACTGTATTCACACATAATTGGGGAAATAGTGTAAACTAAAATGGGTATTATTATATTTTTAGCGGATCGAATTATAAAATTATTGAAATGAATATTTTTTCTTTCTTAAAATTTTGATCAGAAATAAAAATTTCATATTAGTAAGTTTTAATTAAAAAAATCAATTAAATAGATTGAGTGGTTTTCCGAAAAAAACTGAGAAATGGAATTACCTGGTCCGCACCTAATGGTGCACTTCCTATCACAACGAGCGTACAATCTCGCTGAAAAATTAACAAATTCATAATGTTTAGAAAAGATTTATAGAGAAAGTTAAATTGAACTGGACTCTACGATTATAAAAAAGAATGAAGATGAAATGGGAGATGGAAATGAAGGCGTACGTACGTGGGCGACCAACGCAGGCGGTGTTACAAGAGTCATAGCAATTGACGCCCTGAGCAGCGACACCAACAGAGTCGGTGTTGGCCGATAAAAGGATGATCAACACCATAGCCATGGCTGCCGCGCTCATCATTTTCTTCCTCTCCATTATTTTCTTATATTAATTTCTCTAAGCTTGGAAGATAAAGACTCTATTTTCCTTCAATGGGAAAGTTCATTTATATATATCCTGTGGGAGTCGCTTTAATTAGTGCTGTAGTGGACAAGTGTAAAAGGATATTCTTATTTTTCATTCCACCAATTTGGACCATTTAACTATACTTTGACCAAATTAAAATACTCTCTTAGTTTATTTTTATTTAATACTTTTAAATTATAATTAAAAATTTAAATTTATATGTTAGTGTTGGATGCTTCAACTCTGTCAATTTCTCCCAATGGAGGTTCATCTGTGTAAATCAAAGGAAATGAAAGCTCAAGTTTCAGACAAAGGAACATATATGTACACCTGCTCCATCACCGTTCATATCATATTTTGATGCCTCGATCTCAGGCATGTGATCAAATAAGTGTACTGTGATGACATATCATATTCCAAAAGGTTCCATAGTGTGTAGATATGTTAGGAATATTTTTTTTTTATCATTTTTAGTTTGTTAGTTTGTTACATAATAGCTAGTGGATTAATTACAAGTACCTCTAGGCATGCTTATGTACTATTTCGACATAATACACAAGAAATTTTATCTTCTCTCTTCAATTATCTCTTTATTCCATTAGTTAGTTAATATGATATTATTAAAAAATATACAAATTAATTTTTAATGCTTAATAAGCATGCAAAATCTAAGAAGAAGTAATAAAAATGAAGAGAGAAAGCACACACGAAACTTTTATTTTATTTTTTTATGGACTAGATTGCAAGTCTTTTTAAATTAGAAGAGTAGATCTTCAACATGCTTGATACGCTGTAAGGTGAGAAACCTACTTTTTAGTAGATTTCTGAAATCATGAAACTTTCTCTACTCTTCCATAGTCAAACTTCGTAAGTTGTAATTTGACCTAAACTGGTCATTCAAAGTTCTTCGAATTTTTAATTGGAGAATTAATTTAAAAGACATAATTTATAGAATCATTGAATTTGTTTTAATAATAATTAAGAGTGTTTATTAAATATAAAGCTGAACTATATTATATAAAGATTACAGTGTAAAATTAAACATGTTACAAATTATTCTTCGTGTTCCAAAAAAATATTTCATCACAATACTTCTTCATATGAAACTTTATTCGGCCATATTTAATTGTGACATTTGAAAAAAACAAATTTTATTTTTAGTGTGAAAAAATAATATTTGAAAATTGATATATTTGGTCATAATTTTTTTTTAAAAACTTTTTGTAAGTAATTTGAAGTGAAAAAAGTTAAAATATTTATTTTATTATTTTTAAATTTTCGAAAATTTTACAGCTTCAAGTTAAATTCCATAATGCAATGGCAAACATATTTTTGGAGTTCAACTCCAGAAAAAGTAGAAAAACTTCATGGTCAAACGATTAGAGTGAAGAAAGATAAAATTTTCCTTGAGAAATCATACGTACCCTCAATCGATAATAAATGTGCTCAATCGTTTGAATAAGTCTCATTTATTTTGCGATCACACTCTATTTCTCCATTACTCAGTTTCTTGTTTTTAATTTATGTCTAATCTGTTGATAATAAAAGTAACACGAGAGGACGATTTGATCGTGAGTTCATTTATAGAGTTGGCAAATTTGACTTTGACTTAACTTGCTAGCTAGCAAGTTGAACTGCCAATTATAATTCATATATTGTACGTACACAGTTTCATCATCATACAATGCATCTATTACAGTAAATAGTCATAGTAGTAATTAAACATGCACGTACAAGTAATATTTATTTTTTCAAACCATGAAGAAATTATTATTGTGGAACTATCCCTATAATAATGCCTCCATAACTTGCTAGTATTTTTTGGCACTTTCAACCAGGTTTCCATCAATTTTACTTTCTGCAAAACAAAGAGTTAAAGTTAAATTTCAAGTAAATAAATGTATATATTTTGTATTTTCAAGTATAATATATATATATATTATAGTATTCATATATTTCGGGGCAAAACAAATATATATGGTTTTCTTAATTTGACGATATTATAATATATATAGTAGAGTGAAGTCGTTCTCCAATTAAGTTTTGATATTTCAACCATATTAATAAATAAGTTTAATCAAACTATACATGTATTCATTACGAAATTTGGCTAATGTAAGTTGTGAAATCGTTTTAGCATATGATTTTCTTCTTTGAATTTCTAGTTCTGATATAATACCATATAAGAAGGAAAAATGCCCATCAACTACCTGTGGGATACTAATATCCCACATATCCATGCTTGACAACTAGAGCTCTGAAAACATAATACAGGGGTTTAACATTAGGTAAACAAGAATACTTTTTCGAATAATGTAATATCTCACATTCAGGAGTGAAAGACATATGGTGGATCAGACGATATTCTTGAATCGTCCAAAAATTATACTAAGTATATCATCTAATATTCATAGATATAATGTTTTTGAAAATGAAAATGAAAAAGAAGAAGAGAATTACCATCTCCACAAAATTCGTGGCATTTCTTATCACAAATCAGGTACTCGTCCGCTGAAAAATTAACAAATTCTTGCCGTTATAAACAATATTTCCCCTTTTTGTTTTCCATTAAATAATTCACAAGGAAGCTATTAAATATAACAAATTCTAGTTGAGTGACATGCAAGTCAAAGATTACTACTTTTAAAAATTTATTTACCTGATTTCGCGATTATTATTTTAATTAATTTACCTAAGTATTGAGAATAAAAAGTACGGAATAGACATACATGGAAGACCCGCGCAGCCAGTGTTGCAATTGTCATAGCAATTGACGCCCTGAGCAGCGACGCTTATGGTGTCCATTTTGGCCGATAAAAGGATCATCAGCACCATAGCCATGACTGCCACTGCTTTCATTATTTTTGCTCTGTTTTTTTTCCTTCTTCTATGGGTAAACAGAGGACTGTCGGTAGATATATATTTATATACATCGTTGTAATCACTTCTTATTACTGTCGCACAGGATATGTGGCGGAGAAATATTGATTAATTTTCAATCGGATAAGACTGAATTGAGAATACTAAATTTTGTAGTTCCTTGTTTTAATTTGCATTGTTTGTTTGATTTTTAACTTATTTTGTTAGCGGAGTCTGAAAAGAATAAAATGCATGCCAATTAAATAAATCATGAGAAAAGTTAGAATCAAAAAATTATCGATCAAAGAAAGATTAAACTGGAAAGTATGACTAAGAAATTGAAACGGAGTATATGGACAAGATTGGATCTTTCATAATCAAACTTTGATTAGCTGTATTTTGACGTTTTCTCATTCGAAGTTCCTAGACCTTTTAAGATATTTAGGCAACTTATTTAGCCCATTTTTGTGAATTACACTGAAAAATAATTTAACTAACATAAAAATATTTTCTTAAGAAATCTAATAACAAGTTAAATGAAATTTAATGGAAAAATTATTTAAGCGGATTGTTTTTAATAAATAATTACTGATTTTATCTGTATTATAAATGTATTAGAAGTGTTCAGTGAAAATAAATTATTATTACTATAGATGATATAATATGATATGTCTGTGCAAGTTTTCCAAATTTAATTTTATAAAATAAATAGTTACGTATTTGGATTAAAGTAAAAAAACTAAAATAAGGAGGCAATATGCATTAAACAGAAAGTGTCTCTGTTCTAATTAATGTTGGTCACGATACCCACGTGGCGTCTCAAAAATTCTGAAACGTCTTTCTATTGTTCTCTATAAATTGACATAAATAATTCTGCAAAAATCATTTCACGTTGAAATTTCATTATATTCTAAGATATAAAAATAAAAATATCCCTAGCTATAGCAAAGTGTTTTTTTTAAAAAAATCCTTGTTCTAATAGAAGTTTATGACCTACTCAACACTATGCTCTTATTTAGTGTATGGTTCGATTTTGATGGATTTTCTTTTCTCAAAATTAAATTAAATATTGAAATCGTATCAAAGAAGAAATTAAGTAGCGAAAAGGGATTCTAATTTGTATAAAATGATACTTCGAACTTAAAACGAGCATTAAAAGATATTGATCAAATTTTTGGTTAATTAATTCATTTCTTTTTAAAAAGATATATGACAATGTACTTAATTCCAAACACATACTAGATTAACTTTATTTGAACATATATAACACTATTAAATCAATTATTCTTGACTAGCTGGCTTATTGAAGTGGCAATTCTAATTTCATCATACAATGCATCTATTACAGTAAAAGGTCATATATAATAGTTACGTACAAGTAACGTTTATTTTTTTCAAACTAGAAAGAAATATTATATATTGTGGAACTCCCAACCATAATAGCTTGCTAATACATTTCAGCACTTTCAACCAACGTTTCCATCAATTTTGCCATCTACAAAATCAAGAGGTTAAAATTAATTAAATTTACCAGCACAATTAAAAAATGAAATAAAAACAGCCCAATGCTTTTAGTTGATGTGGTTTACAAGTATATAATATATGATCCAACATCGGCTAAATTAAACTAGGATTTAGGATGGACATGATTTTGATATATACCATGTTAAGCAAATATATATAATCATCCGAATATTCTTGGTCAAAAAATTATAGGTATATTTTGAATATCCTTAAATACAACTATACAAGAGAAAGTAGTAGCTCAACTCAAGTTCGATTTCCCGCTGTTATATATTATTTTTTTGCGACTATGAAAATCAAAATAGAGCACTTAGTTTCATAAACCACACTTAATTTTATGAAAAAGGAAAAAGAAAAAAGAGAATTACGTACCATCTCCGCACCTTTTGTGGCACTTGTTATCACATTTCAGGTACTCCTTTGCTGAAAATTAACAAATTGTGGTTGTTATAAACAATATTTCCCTTTCATAATAGAAATTCTAGGGAAATGACGTAGAGGTAAAAAATACGTACATGGGAGACCAGCGCAGCCTGTGTTACAATTGTCATAGCAATTGACGCCCTGAGCAGCGACGCCAACTGTGTCGATGTTGGCTGATGAACATCATAGCCATAGCTGCCAAGCTCATCGTTTTCTTCTTCTCCATTATTTTTTCTAAGTGTGCGTGAAGATAAAAGTGTCGGTAGATCCTATATTTATATAGCTCCTTGTAGTCCCATTTATTAATTAATGCGTAGCTCTAGGACTAGTAAGGGACAAGTGTTCAATCGGACAACACTAATTTGAACATTTCAATCTATTTATCTCAACAAGAAGATATTGTGGGCAGATTGGATCTTGCATAGTCAAAATTAGTTTGCTGTCTTTTGACGTTTTGTCATTCCAAGTTGTGACAGTTTTTAAGATCCCCACGCAAGCTGCACATTATATATATCTAGCTTGAAGCTTATGAAATTATTGGACAATTGTGAGCCAAAAAACACGATTTATTAAAATTTAAAAAGAAAAGTTGAAACAAGAAGTAGTAAAACTTCATTCATCTATTGTATGTGACATAATAACATGGCTTAATTAATCTTAGACAATGAAGAGTTAAAATTGAGATATTTGTAAAGAAATAACTACAATGCAAATAAATAAGGAAAATCATTATGATGAACCACTAAAATAATTTAACTAACATAAAGATGTTTTCTTCAGAAATCTCGTAACAAGTTACGAGGAAAATGGAGCCCATTATTCGAATTGGTTGAATTTTAGTAATTTTGTTATAAAAATTGTGCTGGTTTAACCAACGATTCTCAATGATATAATTAAAA
The DNA here is from genome assembly GCA_038996855.1 of Solanum aculeatissimum. Taxonomy (NCBI): domain Eukaryota; kingdom Viridiplantae; phylum Streptophyta; class Magnoliopsida; order Solanales; family Solanaceae; genus Solanum; species Solanum aculeatissimum. The sequence goes on from JBCEWC010017275.1 coordinate 9,995, forward strand.
TACGCATAAACAAGATAGAGCTTATATTTTATTATATTATATCAAAGCAAAGATACATTGGAGCCAGAGAGTAACCAAGGGTATAAAGGTTTAATCGACAGAAAAAAGAGTTAAAGTACAAAGGTCTCCTACGTTATTCTGTCTATTTATTAAATTATTTCTAAAAGGAAACTCAATCAGTTCCGTCTATTATTGTAGAACTCCCAGCTTCCATAGTAGTCTCGATAGCTAACCAGTACCTTTTAGCACCTTCAACCCACTTTTTCATCAATTTTGCGATCTGCAAAACGAATATATAATCTCTACTTATATTTCGAATTTAAGATGCACGGTAAAAAAAATAAATGAAAATGACTTTAACTCAATTATAAAAGAGTAAATCGTAAAAAAAATACCTAAACTATTATCCTTTTTTAGTTTCAAACTTAAACTATTAGAAGTGTGAATTTCATTTCTAGACTATCATTTATTAGTCTGAGAAACGTATCTCTCTCTTGTATCTCACTCTTTTGATAGTGTGCATACTAAATTGTTTCTTATAAGAAAAATAAATTATCTCATAACACTCCATGTTTTACCTTGTCAAAAATTAAATCAATTATTAGTATCACTTAAAAGTTAAAAATTAAAATATCACTATTCTAAAAAAAAATTTAGAATATTTTTTTTATCCCACTCCACCACATCTTTGCACTGTAACACACAACCGCCACCCACCCACCAAATTTTTTATATATTTTTTAAATTTCTGTTATAATTATTTTTTTAAAATTCTTACATTATCCCCTCCTTAAAAAAAAAAGAAATTATTTTATTCTTTTTTAAAAAAAGAAATCCTATCCCACCTCACCTAATTCTTAGCTCCTATTTTTTTCTTCAATTTTCTGATTTTGTATATTTTTAAAATATTTTCTATTAAATAAAATTTTTATTTTTGTTATATTTAGTATGCAAGTAAAAAAGATATTTTTCAAAAAAATATATAAATATATCTACCAAAATGAGAAAAATACTAAAAAAAATTGAGAGCGAAGAATCAAGTGGGATGGAATAGTTTTTTTTTTTTTGGAAGGAGTGGGTGGTTTGGAGGGGGGAGGAGTAGGGGGTGGTTATAGAAGATCTTTTTATAAAAAGAAAAGGTAAAACTGAGAGTGGGGGATTATTACGAGGAAAGAGGTGATGGAATGATCTAAGAAAAATATTTTATATTTTATTTTAAAAAATAATTGTTGTATATTTAATTGTTTAAGTGGTTTTAAGTGCAGCACTAAGCTTTTTAGTACAACACTAATGTTGTGCACTAATATTGCTATTTTTTTGGCTATAAAAAGGAGTCGTTTGCTCCTTTAATCATGATATAGAACAAGAGATATATCTGAGAAAAATTTGGGAGACCAACGCACAGTTCTAGCTGTGAGATAATTCTAAACATTTCGGAATTATACTCAGTTATATTTTTGAAATCTAACAATCTGAGATTTAACCAATCTTGACGTGCTTGTGGAAGGATGACCAACTTCAAGTGATCGAATCTTTTTTTAAGATTCTTCCACAATTTTAAGGGGTCTTTTATTGTTAGATATTGTAATTTAAGACCCTCGTCAAGATGGTGGCAGAGAAAAATTAGAGCTTTGGCACGGTCTTGATTTGATGTTTTATTATCATCTTTAATAGTATCTGCGAGCACCATAAATTCTAGATCTAACTCAGCATCTAGTGCCCATGATGCATAATTATTTCCAGAAATTTTAAGAATAATAAATTTAACTTTAGAAATGTTAGACATTTTTAATAAAATGGAATTCTTACCCTTTTACCTGTTTAGGATAACCTCAGTTAGGAAGAGCTTCGTGTTGATAACGTGTTATAAAACTGAATCTCAATTTAACTAGAATAAATTTGAGGCAGAACAACAAAAGCAGAAGAAGAGGAAGAGGAGGAAATTTTTCTCACATATATTTCTTGTTCTATATCATGATTAAAGGAGCAAACGACTCCTTTTTATAGCAAAACAAAATAGCAATATTAGTGCACAACATTAGTGCTGCACTATAAAACTTAGTGCTGCACTTAAGACCACTTAAGCAATTAAATATCCAATACTCCCCCTTAATTGTTTAAGAAAAGGAAGGTTCTATGTGACCTTAATATGTATTGTCTGCTGCCTCGTTAAAAACCTTAGTCAGGTTACATCAATATTTAAATTTTCTTCTGGAAAATTTAAATAGTCTGCCACATCCAGATGCATATGTTCTATATTATCATCAGATAAAAAATTCGTCTCTGGATTTTCGACTCTTTTCAATGATGCCTGATAGAGCTCAACAAGGCGTTTAGATGATCTGCATGTTTTTAACCAGTGCCCTTTCCCCCCACATCTGTGACATATGCTTTCTGAATTTCTCTTTTGAGAAGTTTCTGGCATTTCTTCCCTCCTTTTATATTGTTGGTCATTTCTTGGTGCCAAACTATTATCATAATTTTGACCATGACTAATACCATGACCCCACGACCACGACCATGACCGCGACCGCGACCATAATTTCTTTCTCGTTGATTGTAATTTGCCTGATTTATCTCAGGAAGTGGCAAAGAACCAACGGGCCGACT
>JBCEWC010017276.1:0-12603 GCA_038996855.1 Solanum aculeatissimum
GCTTCAAGAATTGATAGGTTTCTTTTCTCAAATGAATGGGATGAAAAATTTAGTAAGATCAAGCAAATTTTGTTGCCCAGAATTGCTTCAAACCACTGTCCTATCCAGCTTGCCCGTGGGGATTGGGATCAAAGGAAATCTTATTTCAAATTTGCTAATTGGTGGTTGGAGGTAGAGGGGTTCAAAGAATTGGTTAAATCTTGGTGGCTCTCTTTTGCTGTTCAAGGCCATCCAAATTTTGTTTTAGCTTCAACGCTGAAATTGTTGAAAGCTAAACTAAAGAAGTGGAATGCCGAGAATTTTGGAAATCTAGCAAGGAGAAAATCAGAGCTGCTGGCCCAACTGACAAATTTTGATGTTTTGAAGGAGCAAAGAAACCTTACTGATGATGAATTGGTTCACAAAGCAAACTTATCAACGGACTTTGAGGAAATTTCCAAGCATGAGGAATCATATTGGAGGCAAAAATCAAGAATTTCACGGCTAAGGAAGGGAGACAAGAATACTAAGTTCTTTCACCAGATGGAAAATGTTCATAGGAGCTTAAACACTATACACAAATTGGAAATCGACGGGGTGGAAGTCAGTGATTCAGATGCTATCAAAGAAGAAATCATCACCTTTCTACAAACAGCTCTACTCCGAATCCAAATCATGTAGACCCAGCTTTATAATTCAGAATCAGCCCACAATCACAGATGAGGAAAAATTATGGTTGGAGAGGCCTTTTGAAGAGCAGGAGGTGCTACACAGTATCATATTATGTGCAGAAGACAAAGCCCCCAGTCCCAATGGATATTCAATGGGATTCATCAGTGCAAGCTGGGATTTTTTGAAGGTGGATATTCTCCGGACTATGGAAAATTTTCAGTCTCATGCTTTTTTTTAGAAAAGTCTTAATGCTACATATGCAGCTCTTATTCCAAAAAAAAAAAAAAAATGGGGCCAAAGAATTGAGAGATTATAGGCTGATCAGTCTGATCAACTGTATTTACAAGATTATCTCCAAGACCCTAGCTGAAAGAATGAAAAGGGTGATCGAGAAGATAGTTAGCAAACATCAGATGGCCTTTATTAAGGGTAGACAAATTATTGATGCTTCCCTTATTGCAAATGAATGTGTTGACGCTAGGAAGAAGGATAAGAAATCTGGAGTCCTTTGCAAACTAGACATTGAAAAGGCGTTTGATCATGTTAACCAGAAGTATTTGATCAACATTATGAGGGTCATGGGTTTTGGGGACAAATGGCTTAAATGGATTTATTATTGCATTAGTACAGGGAACTAAGTTCTCTGTTCTTATTAACGGATCTCTCGAAGGATTTTTTCAATTCGAAAGGGGATTAAGGCACGGAGACCCCCTTTCTCCTTTTCTTTTCATCATAGCCATGGAGGAGCTTAGCAGTACGTTGAGAATCTCTACAGCTAACGGTGATTTAAGGGGGTTCACTATTCAAACAGGGAAAATAACTTAGAGATCTCCCATCTTCGTTATGCAGATGACGCTTTGATACTTTGTGACGCAGAGCCTTCCCAACTAATGCATTTGAGGTGGATTCTTACTGTTTTGAAGGTATCTCCGGACTTCATGTCAATTGGAGAAAGAGTCATATGTTCCTTGTCAACAAAGTCCCAAATTGTTCAATTCTTGCTGGTATTCTCGGTTGCGAGGTGAGTGCTCTACCTACTAATTATTTGGGTCTTTCTTTGGGCTCAAAAAACAAAGTTGTTGATATATGGGAAGGGGTACTTGATATATGGGAAAGAAGGCTTGCAAGATGGAAAGCACAATACCTGTCATTAGGGGGAAGAGTCATTCTAGTCAATAGTGTCTTGGACTCCCTTCCACCTATGTAATGTCTCTATTTCCTATTCCAGACAAAGTTGAGAAAAAGCATAGATAAGATGAGGAGAAACTTTATTTGGGAAGGGAACGGAGATAGCAAACACTTACATTTGGTCAACTGGAAGGTTCTCATTTCAAGTAAGAAGGTGGGAGGACTAGGAATCAAAAACCTCAAAATACAGAATATGAGCCTTTTATTGAAGTGGCTTTGGGGATACAACACTGAAGAGCAAGCATTATGGAGACAGGTTATACAGTGCAGGTATGAACAAATGAGTGACCACCAAACCAGTGACATCTGCTTACAGAGTTGGAAACTGGAAAGCCATCAGGACTCTATGGGAGGTGTTTATAGAAGATACAGGAGTCAGGGTGGGCAACCGGAAGAAAATTTCCATTTGGAGAGATGACTGGATAGGGAATGGGCCTTTAATAGATCAATTTCATGATGTATTCATCTTATCCTCCTTCCCTGATGCTACAGTTGATGAACTTTGGACTCCACAAGGGTGAAATAAGGTATTCAGAAGGCTCCTTAATGATTGGGAGATTCCATGAGCTATTGATCTTTTTGACAAACTCAAAGGTTTTTAGGCCTAAAGGAGGAGGAGGATCCTCTCACATGGAAAGGAGGCACCAAGTCTATTTTCTCTGTCAAAGCAGCTTACAACTACTTAATTGATATGGAGCAGCCCAATGACCCATGGCCTTGGAAAGATAGATGGAAAGCAAAGGCTCCTTTCAAGGTTGTTTGCTTTACTTGGCTAGTTGTTTGGAAAGCTTGTCTCACCCATGATTAACTTCAAAGAAGAGGTTTTCATCTCAGTTCCAGGTGCTTTCTATGCCATCAGGAAGCTGAAACCAATGGGCATCTTTTTCTGCATATTCCAATTACCAGACAATTATGGCAACTTTTTGCAGCTTTAGCTCAAATTGATTGGGTGATGCCTCAGAGTACGCTGGACCTAATATGCAGTTGGAACAATATACAAGGAGAAACTTGTCACAAAGAGTGGTGGAAGGTTGTTCCAGCTGGCATATGGTGGACAATTTGGAAAGAGAGGAATGCAAGATGTTTGGAAGGCAGATACAGTTCAATCAAGAAGATCAAGAGCTCCTGCATTTCTCTTCTTTATTTTTGGTGTAAAGAACAATAGTTGATGATGTGGAATCATTACTAGACTTTGTGGCCTCTTTTGTCTGAGTCTATATCCGCAGATATGTCATACCAGGCCCTTTTTAGGGTGCTAATGAATATAACACGTTACTAATTTCAAAAAAGTATCTCTGGAGAAATGGCAGATTTTCAGGGTGCATTAATAACTTGTCAGGCAGTCTCTTCGTTTTGTGCCTCAAGGGTCCATGACCAGTGTCATCTTTCTCATTTCGTGTCTCCCCTGCATAGGTATCAGAAGAACACTCTCTTCTATTCAGTTGAGGAAGAGATTCATTAATCTGATAAGCTAAAATTCCACTTATTAAAAGGATGAACGGGCTTTCTTCAGTTGGTTCTATTCTTTTATTTGATTCACCTATGAAAAAAAATTCACCTTGGGCAAGTGGGTCAAAGCCCAATTTGCTCCAGCTCACAAAATTTCCTTTCTTCATAATAAAACCCTCCTCCATCTTTCTTTCACACGGGCATGTGCAGACTTGGCAAGCTGTTGAATTTAAATTTTCCTGTGAACATGACATGCCCACGTGACCTGACACCTCAGTATGTCCAAAACCCCCAACACACCACACCTCCCCTCTATAAGGTAGGTTTCTCCACTGTCCTTTGGCTCGTAGTCTTTTTATTTCTTTGCACATTGATTTCAAATCTCACTGGAACTTCCACCCAGGTCTGAACTTTGAAAGAGATTTTGTCGTGTACCAGTTCCACCACCTTAGTCACTGAATCCTCATCGCCTCTAACCTTCAATCTGGCCCATTTTAGATGGTTCTGGAGTTCTATTTCCTCCTCAGTCTGGATATCCACCGTAAAAATCTCCAATTTCCCACCATATCTTATGAGACCAAAACTGAAATGGAAGCCCTTCAAGTCTGATCCAGACGGTTCGGACTTTTCGAGATGGCATTTGATGTTGGTGACCCCAATCAAAATGGAATTTGTGAGACTTCCAGCTCCATCTTCCTTCACAATGTGGTCTGCAGTTGTCTTTGTTGGAAACTCAAAAAGAAACTGGTCATGCCCCATTTCATAGATGTTTATGCTGTGATGATGTTTCAGGAGCTGTTTGCCTGCCTGCGTATGTCAGCAGGTGAACATCTATGACCTCCTCTGACAAGCTTCCTACCAGCTCCTAGCCCGCAATTCATTCTGAGATCCTTATGATGATATGAAGAGTATATATCACACTGCGCCGCAGATCACAAAATGATGAACCTGAGCTTCTCCTGGGTCTTCAGAGATTAAGGATTTCCCTTTCCTATCTACCTTAGCATATTCATTGCTCTTGTAGCCCATTTAATGTTCTTCACAGTGTCTACATAAAGCAGTCTTTTCTCTGTATTATGATGTAATAAATTAACTGTCCTTTTTGTTTTGGCATTTATTAAGAAGGTAATTTTAGTAGCAATATCCATCCACTGAATTAAATGTCCACTCTGGAATGATTATCACTGCTTTACTTCCCCGGTATATTAATGATGCTAATATAACGACCAGATTTATTGAAGTTTCTCAAACAAACAATCTCTGAAAAATGGTCATGAAATTTCCACCTCCTAATAGAATTCCCATGTCTTCGAAAATTCTTCTAGAGTGAGTGCAATCCACTCTAGTCTTTTGATCACCCCACGAGACCTTTCTTGTGATGTCAAAAGATTTGAAACCTATCACAAAGTAGATGATCGTCGCCCATGTTGAATAGATCAGAAAAAAAAGCTGGTTGGAGAGAAGAAAGGAAGATTTTGATGGTTGGAGTGTAGAGGGTTAATTCCGATGGAAGAAGTCCACCAGAAAGGGTGTCCTAAGATCCAGAAGGGACCTTAGGTGTTTTCCTCGAAGCTTGAGCCTGGGAGAAATTTATCTTTCAAGCTTTAAGTAAAAGTCATAATTCAACTTTTTCCTGTCTTTTTTCTTTGTACTTTTGCTTCTGCATTACCTTCTTGTTTTCGTTCAAGTAACCCAATTCATATCAATTTTGCAGACAATTCAATGATTGAAGGCCTACTAAAATAGTAACTTCAATATCTGAATCTGTCTCGGGTATATAGATGTTAGTAAATGTGAAGGCATGTATAACAAAGTGGTAAGGAAAAACATTGATTTCTGTTTGCATAAGTATAGGAACAAGAATAATATAGACAAACCTACTTAGAATAGGAACAGGAATAGTATATATCATCCTACTTGAAAAAGGATTCGTTGTAGTATCCTAGTTAGAAAAGGAGTCTAATGTAGCGTCCATAAATATCATCTCCATGTAATAATGTGGAGACACAATTCTATAATATTCTTTTTCAATATTTCTCACATGGTATTAGAGCCTCTACGATCTTGGTAGAGAGTCGAAGAGCTTCCAATGCCATGTAAGGACCCTCCAGTTAGAAGGTTAGAAAGTGCGGAAAAAGTGGAATTGGAAAAGTTCAAAGGCAATTCACAAGCCCAGTTCACGACCCGTGGTTCAATCCACGAGCCGTAGACTAGGCTAGTGGATGGGGGCTCAGGATTTGGAAATTTTCCAAGTGTTAAAGGGATTCACGAGGGCAATTTATGGCCCGTAGAATGGAATACGGACCGTAGAAAGGGGTCGTAGATTGAAGCCCTGAATTGATGAAAAAATTAAGGTTTCTGGAAATGAAATCACGACCAACAAGACGGCCCGTGGTCCTATTTACGGTCCATGGCTAGGTTTCATGGATGGGGTCCTAGAGATTGAAAAATTGGCTAAGTGTGGAAGGATACCACGAGTTGATCCACGACCCGTGGATTGAGTGGTCGGAAACCAGACTCTGAATATTGGAAAAGGAGAACAGGACGACTCAAACCACGAGTCATGATTGAGTCCACGGCCCGTAATCGAGTTTCGTGGATTCAATCTGACAGTTTTAATGAAGGTCATTTTTGTCCTTTCTGCGTATCCTAGGCCTAAAACTACATCGTTTTGAGGATTCCTAAGACCCATAGCAGACCTAAAACCCTCTAAGGATCCCTCATTCCTTTCATTCTTCCACTCTCTCAAAAATCTTCTAAAGTCCCTCACCTCTTCAAGACATAAGAAAGAACAAGGCAAGGCTAGGGTTTCCAAGTTTCTTCTCCAACTTCAAGGTTTCCTTCTTAGGCTCTTAACCAAGGTATGTGAGTTGATTTGTAGGTTCCTTTCACCCACAAAGTCCTTCCTTAAACCTTTTTACTTTTTGTTAAGTTCATTAAGAATACCATTATGCATGTCAATAATTTAAATGATGATCTTGTGATGTATTACTATGTATTTTATCTCCAATGTTATCATACAATGTTTCACTATGTTTTTCCATGAGTCTTGAGTTGATGGTTGTGACCCCAATATTTAGGGTTTAATTGATGATGTATGTGTTGTTAGTATATGATTTAAAGATACAAATTTTCCCATGTCCATCCATTACTCTCTTCATTTATGAGTTTTCTAGTCAATGTATAAGCCCACTAAGTTTAAGGTGATTTTGCATGATATGATGATGATGAATGAGGGCATAAAAGAAAGGTTTTAAGTTAATGATTTTGTCAAAGATATAAGCATGTTGATGATACCCTTAAGGATATTTATGATGGTCCCCAAAGTGAAATGACAATTCTCACTTAGTGTTTCTTAAGGTTTTGAGCTACTCTTATGAAATTGCTAGTTATGATTATAAGTTTCATTACTTGACATAAGTACATGTTTTAAAGTATTCCGTGGGATGACTTAGTACTAAATGAAACATTGAGTGGGGTTCGGTAAGGGAACCCTAGAAGCAACCCTTTGCCCCATTAACTATTGCCACCATAGGAGCCCTTGTAGGCTAGGCTAGTGGATCCACATAGGCCATCTATGTTATTTGATTATGCATGCTAAGTGACGGAGTTCCACCCGGCAAGTGGTCTCCCCATGCCAATGTAGGGGGTTATGTTGGATTCCATGTAGTAGTTCACATGGTCTTACATGTCAGTTATGGTCCATTCCCACAAAGTGTGAGATTTGATATCTTCATTCCATCACGTGTTTCATATGATACATTGTTTTACTTCATATTGAACCTTACTCCTTGTGCATGCTTAAGCTCATTAAATGATGACTTTACTACTTCATGCATGGGGACTTTTGAATTTATGAATGATGGCATTACAATTCCTTGTTTGTAACAGTTACAGGGGCATCAAGTTGCTAAGCCACACTATGAAGGTTTGTAAGAGAGTGGTGGAGGTGAGGGTAAGAAAAGAGTGTTTATTTCAAAGAATCAGTTCGGATTTATCTCGAGGCGATCGACTACAGAAGCAATTTATTTTGTTCGGAGACTAGTGGAGAAATATAGGGAGAGAAAGAGAAACCTTCACATGGTATTCATTGATCTTGAGAAGGCGTATGACAGAGCTCTGAGAGATATCCTATAGAGGTGTCTAGAGGTGAAAGGTTTACCAATAGCGTATATTAAAGTGATAAAGGACATGTATGGCGGAACCAAAACTTGGGTAAGGACGGTGGGAGGAGACCCAAAGTATTTTCCTGTTGAGATGAGACTTCATCAAGGATTTGTGCTAAGCCCTTTTCTTTTTGCCTTGGTAATGGATGAACTGATACGAGCTATTCAGGAGGAGGTCCCATGGTGTATGCTATTTGCGGATATAGTACCGATTAAGAAAACTCGGAATAAAGTTAATGATAGATTGGAGGTGTGGAGACATACTTTGGAATCCAAAGGGTTCAAATTGAGCAGGACCAAAACAGAATACTTAAGAGTGCAAATTTAGTGTTGTGAGGGATGAAGGGGACATTAAAATAAAGTTTGTCACTCAACCTATTCCCAAGAGAGGAAGCTTTAAATAACTTAGGTCCATCATCCAAGGTAGTGGTGATATTGATGATAATGTCACACATTGTATTGGGGCATCATGGATGAAGTGAAAGCTTAACTCTAGAGTATTATGTGATAAGAAGATACCACCTAAACTTAAAGGTAAGTTTTACAGAATGGTGGTCAAACCGTCGTTGCTATATGGGGTGGAGTGTTGGCCAATCAAAAACTTACATACCCAGAAGGTGTAGGTTGTGGAGATGAGGATGTTGAGATGGATGTGTGGACATACCAAGGGGGATAAGATTAGGAATGAGACTATTTGGGAGAAGTTGGGATGGCATTTGTGGCTGACAAGATGAGGGAAACGAGACTGGGTGATGGTTTGGGCATGTGCAGAGAAGAAGTACCGACGCTTCTGTTAGGAGGTGCGAGAGGTTGAATTTAAGGGTTACGCGGAGGTGTAGAGGTAGACCGAAAAAGTATTGGGGGGAGGTGATTAGACAAAATATGGCAAAACTTTATCTCACCGGGGAGATGACCTTCGATAGAACGGAGTGGAGGTCGCATATTAGGGTAGAAGGTTAATAGGCTAGCAGGGGTAGGATAATGTCTGGCCTTGTGATATAGTAGGTTAGTAAAATCACTCATGTCTCTATATCTTGTGTTGTCATTGTTCGTCTTACATTTGTTACTTTTATTGTATTTATATATATACTATCATTTGCTTTCCACTTTAGTCGTTTTTCTTTCTCTCTTTTTTTCCTTTTTTTTCATATCCAGTATCTTCTGCTTATGAGGCTTGATATTTTGAGACGAGGGTCTTCCAAAAACAACCTCTCTATCTCTATAAGGTAGTGGTAAGGTCTACGTACATTTTACCCTCCTCAGACCCCATTTGCAGGATTCCACTGAGTATGTTGTTGTTGTTGTTTTGTACTATTCAGACGGATGTATATTTTGGATTTTAAAACTGGACACTTTTACTTTCTAACTTGCACATCTTTTCTATTTGAGGCAAACCAAAACCGTGCACCGGTTCCCATTAAGTCATGTTTAGATGGTATGCTTTGAACAATGATGTATGTTGAAATGTTTTTTTCTAACTCAAATGATTTTCCTTAGTCCCTTTCCTATTTTATTTTCGTGTTTATGTACATGTTTACCTATGAACGCTTGATGTATTCTAAGATGGCTTGGATGAGGTGCCTACGGGTCCCTCATTCGTTGTGTTACGACTAGGCCCTGGGCTTGGGTCGTGACATGCTGGTGGGTGGCTATTACCCATATATGTCACCCGTATGGCCAGTGATTATGTTAGCAAAAGTTGGGTCACCGTGTATTTTTTCGCTGACTATTTTTTACATGTCTAATTTGTGTAGCACCGTGCCATCTTTCTTGTGACTACTTTCTCATATTTGATTTGCGCAACACCGTGTCATCTTTTCAGTGACTACTTTCTCATATCCAATTTGCATAGCACCATGTCATCTTTGCGGTGATTACTTTTTCACATCCAATTTGCGTAGCACTGTGTATCTTTCTGATGACTACTTTCTCATATCTGACTTGCATAGCACCATGTATCTCTCTGAACTACTTCTCATATTTAATTTGAGTAGTACTATGGATTTTTCAAAACTACTTTCTCATATCTGAAATACATAGTGTCGTATGTCTTTTCGATGGCTCCTCAAATTTAATTTGCATAGTTCCATTCTTCTTTCTGGTAACTCCTCAAATCTGGTTCGCGTAGAGTTGTGCCATCAATTCGACCCTAACCATATAATTCGCTTTCTCAGTAGGGTTATGCCATCATTCGACCCTACCCATATAATTTTCTTTCTCAGTAAGGTCATGCCACCATTCCGGCCCTACCCATCAAATTTTATTTCTCATATTGTGACCACTTTCAGCCATCAAATCTAATAATCTGCCTTGAGCATGTTCTAGCTGGTTTTACCTGACTTTCTTGTATAAGATCTACTCATCTCTTGATTTCGAGACAATCCATATATTTTATATCAGATTTCGAGTACTTTTCAACAAATCATAGTTTTTATGCAGTGTTTTCTTTCTGTTTTAGATATATTGTTGCCTCGAAAAAAGATATACACAAATATTTGGGCTATGGGCTAGATTACAGTGATATTTTCTTTCTCGTGACTAAAATAGCATGTCCATCTTTTTCTATATATGGTTCTCGTTCTTCATTGGTCTTTTAATCAGTTGGACACTAAGAATGTTTTTCTCCACGATGATCTCAATGAAAAAGTCAATATAGAGCAACCATCTGATTTTGTTACTCAAGGGGAGTCTACAACCTTGTATGTCGATTGTGTAAGTCACTTTATAGTTTATGGTCTGAAATAGTCTTCTCAAACTTGGTTTGGTAAGTTCAAATCCACATTATATATCAAATCCATCATTTCATGAGAAGATCAAGCACATTGAGATTGACTGGCATTATGCATCAAACAAGTATGTCATGAGAAGATTTAACACATTGAGTTTGACTATTAATTTTGTGAAGACGAGTGATCAACTTGCAAATATCTCACCAACCCCTTCATTGGTCCTCATATTAACTATACTTGTAACAAGCTAGGTACATATATGACTTGTATGCACCAACTTGAGTAGGAGTATTAGAATAGGAATAAGAACAAGAATAATATATACAATCCTACTGAGAATAGGAATAGTATATAGAATCCTACTTGAAAAAGGATTGTATTGCAATTTCCTAATTGGAAAAGGAGTCTAATGTAGTGTCTATAAATAGAGTTTCAATGTAATAATGCAGAGACACGGTTCAATAATATTCTTTTCCAATATTTCTCATAGTTTCTAAAGCCAATGTGCATCTTATCATCATTTGATCAGAAAGAAATCATTGGTGTACTGGAAAAAGATCAGCAAAAATATCTTGTGTAGATTTAGATGTCTTCAACTGTTAAATATTTGATGTAGTAAGAAAATTATAAATGATTTTATCAATGAGTTGAACTTCACAGACTCCTTACATATTTAAAGAAATAGGTCCATCATAATCTGCAATCTCTCAGCGCCTTCTTTCCGCCTTGGTGTTGATTGGATTTACTGTTTTTAATTTGTTTTATACCCGCATAATGGCTTTTCCTGATTAAGAAGAAGACTAGAAGGCAGAACTCTGAACTGAACCCAAAGGCTAGATCCCATTTCTCAAGTGATAGTTACTATTGGGGGTCAGTCTGACTTACATTCTATTTGGTAGCTTTGACGATTGTATCCTCCCTCAAGAAAATAAGGTGGAGTGTGCAAGGAAATACAAGTCATACCTTACTGATCATAAAAGACTAAATATTCATTATGTCTGACGTAATATTTAAGTGTGACTTCTATCTTATTGAGTGAATTGGTCTACCATAACCTCCAAGATCACAGGCAAGGGAATAGAAAAATAAGGGTTCTGAAATTGCATAGAGAACCAAAAATCAGTGTTTCCCAATAAAATGGAGGCTAACTCTAGAGTTGATGCAACACAATCCCAAATAGTCTCCTAAGACCTTAAATTTAAGTGTTAGAATAGTAATAGGAACGAGAATAGTATATGCAATCCCACTTAGAATAGGAATAGGATAGTATATAAAATCCTACTTAGAAAAATATTGTTATGTAGTGTTCTACTAGGAAAAGGAGTCTAAAGTAGTGTCTATAAATAGGGTCTCAATGTAATTATGTAGATACACAATTCAATAATATTCTTCTCCAATATGTTTTCTGACATGGTGTCAAAGGTTCTACAATCCTTACAGAAAATCAAAGAGCTTCTGTTGTTCGCGGGCGTCTATAACCCATATATGCCACTTGTCTAGCCAATGATTATTTTAGCAAAAGTTGGGGCAATAATATAAGCATGAAGAATAATTATGCTGAGAACTAATTTGAGAAGAATTTGAGACAAAGAAAGTAGCACCGTGCATCTTTCAAGTGACTACATTCTCATATCCGACTTGTGTAGCACTGTGTCATATTTCTAGTGACTACTTTCTCATATTCAATTTGCATAGCACCATACCATCTTTCTAGTTACTACTTTCTCATATCTAACTTGAATAGTGTCGTGCCATATTTCCGGTGACTACTTTTTTATATCCAATTTGCATCTCACCGTGCCATTTTTCCAATGACTACTTTCTTGTGATCAATTTGTGTAGCACCATGCATCTTTTTGGACACTACTTTCTCATATCTGATTTGCGTAGCACCGTGCATCTTTTCGGTGACTACTGTTTCATATCTGATTTGCATAGCACCGTGCATCTTTCCGGTGACTACTTTATCATATCTAATTTGCACAGTTTCGTTCGTCTTTCCAATAACTCTTCATATGTGATTTACATAGTTTCTATTTTCGTAAATGTTGTGCAAACACCAACACCACCTCAAGGTCCAACAACCTTCGGCGACCAAAGCCCAACCAGCGTCACCGATCACAGTTCACTCACGCATGGCTAGATCTAGGGTTCAAGTGACCACTTAGTGCGTGAGCCTGTCCGGCCAATTTTCTGACGACTTTCTTATTTAATATTGACTAGCCTCTAAATTTTGAAACAAACCGTATATTTTATATGGATTTTGAGCACTTTCTAATGACCATTCCATTGTTTCTGACAGATCTGAGTTTTCCAGCAATGTTCTCTTTGTTTCAGATTTACAGGTCTCAAGTTCGAAACCCACTGGGTGCAAACAATTTCTGAGGGCCATCGGACTGGGTAAAACCTGAATTAACCGT
>JBCEWC010017277.1:0-12603 GCA_038996855.1 Solanum aculeatissimum
TGAATAGGACTTGACGTATGAAGAAGTACCGGTTGAGATTTTGTATAGACAAGTGAAGTGGCTTTGCAACAAGGAGGTGGCTTCGGTTAAGATACTATGGATAAATTAAAACATGGCGAGTGCAACGTGGAAAGCGGAGTTGGACATGAAGGAACGATATCCTTAGCTCTTCCAATCTACTCAAGCCTAAGGTACTAGATTCTATCCTTTAAATTTTCCAATTTCTTTGTTTCTTGAGTTTCATGACATTGCAAGCATTCATGAGCACGAAAATGATTTAAATGATATTTTGACATGAGTTCTGAATGATTTACGATATGATGCATGATCTCTTAAGTTTTGGTTAGCATGTCTCTTGTTTTGTGATTGATGTCCTCAAGCCCTAGTCATAGCTCATTCGAGGACGAATGTTCTCAAGGGGAAGATGATGTAACGACCCAAAAAATTTTAAAAACTCCATACGGTTTGTCTTGTATGATGTTATATTGATCATGGATGAGTTTTGGTAGCCACGTATTGAGTTTAAGTTGCCGAACGCAAATCGGATCATTTAGTGGCCTAAAGAGGCCGTTTGGAAAGTAAACTTTGAGCGACCATAACTTTTGATACGGGTTGAACCGTGTGATATGCTACATATCAAATTTACTCTCTTTGTGTTAGCTTCACAACGCAACTAATTTCACTCAATCCAGAGTTAGGATGAGGAAGTTATGGCCAAAATGGCGAGACTGCCTAAAATTCGGAAAACATTGGAGATTGGCCCTGAAAAGGGCACAAGGCAAGGACCACGGACCGCGTGAGGGTCCAAGGTCTATGTAGGGGTCCGTTCCATATTCCAGTAATCTGGGGGTGGCTAGTACCCACCCCAAAACACAAGTTATGGCTCACGGACCACCCCACGGTCCGTGAGACCTTGTACGACCCGTTTAGTGGTCTGTTGAGTGGGGAAGAACCTTAGACAAGGCTGGGGGTTGATTCTTGCGCCGAGTGTGGCTCCACGAAGTAGTACATGATTCGTGTGAAGCCACATGGTCCGTGGGTCCCCTCATTAAGTGGTCCAAAAATTCCTCCGAGAGTTCGCGTTGAAAGTTTGGCTAAGTGTTAGTTGATGGTACCTTGTACAGTCCGTGTGACACATTTATGGGAACTGTTGCTCCTCCGTATCACTCTTCTTGGTACTTAAAAGTCCATTTTATTAATGGTAATTTCGTGATTTAATAAATCCCTAGGACCCTTTTAGGTACCTTAAAGTTTCCTAAACCCTAAATCAAGACATAAACCCTTATTCATCCATTCTACGCCTCCTCTTTACACATTGAGAATTCTAAAATCCTCTTGACCTCTATTGAAGAAAGCTTGAAGAACTTTGAGGAAGACAACCTTGACTAGTTTAACTTTGCAATTTATTTGGTGAATTAAAGGTATGTGGGATTTGATTCAAGCATCTTCTTTCATCCTTGAAGACCCAAGAATCCTAACTTTTAAATTACAATTTTAAGCTTTTCAAGTTATGGGTTCTTCAATTATTGTTGTAGTTTACTGTTAGGAATTATGTGCTTTAGTTTTTAGGTGATTTAAACATGTTTTAAGCTTGAATTTTTTGAATCTTCATGGAAAACCTTGATGAATCAAATTGCATGTCCCCTTATGATTTAATTATGCATGGGTAAATTGCATTAAGCTCTATTTATGGATTTTTACATGATTTATGATGAATTACCTTTAAAATTGTGAAATAAAGTCTGAATTCCATTACCCATGTTATAGATCCTCATTCATGGCATATGCATGGATATTGGTATGTTGAAACTCTTGATGAAACTCATGGTTTGAATGAAATGTCAAGACTTGTGATCACATAGTCCCTTGCCATGGCTCTTTGAGCATATTGGGTGTTTGCACCATATTGACATGTTTTGCATGCTTGATATGATAAGCTAAGTAGCTGAGCTACTCTTATTGCATTGACATGGAATGATCGTGAAATGTTTCGTAAGCTCTTGATGGCCCCTGGCCTAAGCATGAACATGATTTGAGTTATGGTTTGTTTTAACTATTGATGCATGTTTTGAAAGTGAATGTAAGTCTCCCGATTTAATGTTATATACGTATTCTCGTGGGATGAGACTTTGTACTGAGGGATTGGCGTAGTAAGTGGGCTATCCCTAAGGACCCCACCCTTTCCGTTAAACCATGTGCCACCATGGGTTATATCCCTAGATAGGGAGATACATGTCATGTTTATCCCTTGCTTCAAGGGTGTCTAGGTTACTACTTGGCAAGTAGTCCGGATCCGGGTAATGGCTCGCTAGAGTCTTCCATGTTGTTGGTTGAGGTCACATCCCTGATTTATATATTGATCATAGGAGTGCATCTCATGTATCATGGCATAGTATATTGTTACATTATCTATTGGCTACGTGCATTCCTTTCGTATCACTTGTCCCCTTGTCATGTTTCTTGGTCATACTATATCGTCAAATGTATTGCATTTCCGCTTACTTAGTGCTTAATTGTGCTAACTCATATTATTTTTCTACATGTTCTAACCATGTGGGAACCGTAGATGATATATATCTACATTCTACCGGACGACGCTTGATCGCTCTGTTGAAGACTTTACTAGTGGTGAGCCCTTTTGTTCAAGGGCAATAGCTACCGTCTATTCTATCAATTTTATGTTATGTTATTTACATTCTTATGTCTTGAGGGTGAGCCTCAAACGTGTCGAGGCCCCACTCTTTCATATAGAGGCTTGTTGGACCATTTTAGACTCTCGTATGATGACTTGCTATGTTAAACATTTGGTTATGTAATACAATGCTTTTATGATTGATTATGATAATGCTCTCTTATTATGCTTATGACTTGTATGATGGGTATTTTGAATGACTATGTGCTTTTGTGGAACGTCCCATAATCCCGGTTTGCCCCCATAGTGGAATTCTATTCACCCGTTCCCTTAGAGATTATTGTTATGTGCTATGTGTATACATGTTTGCCTCATTCCTAATATTATCCCCATAGCTTGAGTCCCAAGTCCCAAATACCTTAGAGCTTATATGTTTTGTGTTTAGCTTCCGCACTTCCAAACTGATGATGTGCGTAATGATGCTATAATGGCTTGATCGAGGGCCTTTGGGTTCTCCTTCACCATGTCACATCTAGGCCCCTTATCCTTGTCGTGACACAAAGCCAGAGCTGTCAATGCTCACTAAAGGTCCCCTAAGTGCTCCAAAAATCCCAACTCTGCAGTCACATATCTCCCGTTGATCTACACCAGGGGAAGATGCAGAAAATGGGGGTGAGTACCAGAAAAATTCACCTAGTAGGAATCATCAGCCAACCGAGTGAAATAATATTTATATGAAAAACATGGAAATGGAGAACTATAGAAAGCCAAGTACTCAAAACTCAGATCAAGGATAAGCATATCTTGAAGGCTCTCAAACCCTCAGTCAAACAACCCCAAGTTATGAACAACAGTAACCGAAACCAAGCTAAGTGATGAACAACAGTAATCAGAACCAACCCAAGTGATGAACAATAGTAATCGACTAACAAAGTTGTGTAGGCCCATATTACAACTGCCCCAACCGAGGCATAGAGCTATATGTGAATGCAAGGCACAAAAAGTTATGCCTGTACTCCACCTAGGCCCGTATAAGCCCAGAAGGTACACCCATCCACAATCTAATCAGTTGAATTACCTTAAAATCTAACTCTCCACATCATAAGGTCAAAAGTCCGCTATACATGGGTCTAAGGCCTTAGTGTCTAAGACTAATAACCCTTTGATACCCTATAAGACCAGAGGGTACACCCACACACAATCAGGGTATGAATAGGTGAGTAGATCCACAAGAAATGAATCAAGTTGCTAGACCCCCAATGCTATATAACAATCAAGTCTTGGACCTATAAAAGAACTAGTATCACTCGGGGACTTGAACCCCTCGTATAATCCAGGGACTCAAACCCCTAATATCATTCCTGGACTAAAATGCCAAATATCACTCGGGGACCCAAACCCCAAGTCTTTTGACATAGCCTTTGATCAAGCAATCAGCCAAGGCCAAGTGGTATGACCATAAATGTAATGGGGGAGTGTATCCCCTATGGGAGAAAGAATTCCTCTAGTGTAATCGTTAGTGCCTCAACATCAATGTATCAGTCATAGGCCTCGCCAAAACATAAAATGAATGGGGTCCATGACCCATAATAAACTAAGTCTCAGATCCAAAACAATTAGTGTATCATATCACTATCTAAACAAATAAAAGTGTCTCAAACTCAAAATGTAACTGATAGGGGTCTTATAAATCTCAGCCGACACTCGATCTTTAGAATCTACATTCGTTCCTAGACCTATAATTGCATCCACCAAGACTCGGACATCGAGAAGCATTACCTAGGACTAGGACTCTTGGACAAGAAAACCAGGAATCACATAGATGGAGAGCATAAACTAGGACTGGAGATATCAAATAGTCACCCACTCGACTAGTAAGTATGGATTCAAAACTCAAAATTCATATCGTGCCTAGATTGTATGTAGGTGATGACGACCATATCATGCCCAGAGTAAACATAGGCGATGACACTCTCAACCTGGGTATCCCACAGTCTCAATCCAACCTAGACAATCATAACCACCACCTCTCTCAAATACAATAGATACCGTAATATCTGATGGATAAAACTAGTGCAAAATAACTGTCAACCATACATCAGTGTGTGTGTGTATATATATATATGCGCCTATCATTAATCACTACAAAATCATGCTCCACAAAGGTCAAGTATATCGTAAACTCGCCATTCACTAGTTCCCAAAATAAACATAGAAAATTATGGCATATCATAAGTACCAAGGATAATTAACCCCATAGAATCATATCTATACTAGAATCAGGCCATAGTGTGGCATATAATCAATATGTAGTCTCCTAGTTAGTATACCTCTATAGCAATAGGTTACACATACTCATACACATAAAAATCAAGTCAGCACACATCTGTGTCCCATGCACAAGCTCATATTTGACCCATACTAGGCATTTGTTTGGGTAAAGTAACTCATAGGGTAACGTCGACATAACCTAAGCTAAGGACCAAGAGGCTAGATAATAAAAAAGATGTCATCTACCAAGAATCATATCACAGCCTTGCTGCTATCATGAATTTCTCATAAGAAAACTATGTTCTGGACTACAAATAGTGTGCCCTTCTTTAGACAAGGTACTAGTTCCTAGGACTAACCTACATAACTAGTGTTTCATCATGGATAAACCCTAGAATCCCATAGGATATAACCGACACCTAGCTACCAGGGGCACATTCCTTCCTCTAACCCGCGAGTAGCTCAGTAGGAACAAATCTCATATCACAGAATGCAAGTCTCCCTTAGGAGCACTGCTATAATCATCCATCAGAATATAGGGTGTTTCTCAATTTACTAATGAGTAGCACAAGTGCATAATGACTAATAGCTGCAGCAGGATCATATAAATCATAGGGTAACAAATAATAAGGTATAAATCATAAATTTCTACAACAACCGTATCTTATATATATATATATATATATATATATATATACATACATAGAACCAGATATAAATACTAGATTCAGTACACAGGGTAGCATGTAATCATTTATCAGTCTCCAAAACTGAGTATTTTCAATAACATCAGGCCACACACACATACATTCAAAAGTCAAGCTTAGTGTACATACCTGTCACTTGTTCTTAGCCCATCCAGCCCTTTTCAGGCCTATGTTGTAGCCAAAAAATTAAAGAGTTCAACTAATACAGAAGTTACAGCTAATATAACCCTCAATATAACAACTATAGTCCCATATCACCATATATTATGTATGCAGATTCACAACGAGCTATAAGCAATATATGTTCTACAACTCAACTTATTCACAGTACATTCTACACATTCCATCTTAAATAAGAAAACATTTCAACTTAGTCTAAGGTTTAGAGAAAGCCTAGCCTACCTTTCATATGATGTCTCTTACTTTGAGTCAATTAAGCCAAGCATGTCCCCTTCGAATCGCTTTTCAATACTACTCAACTATTAAAATAAAATCTACAAGGATAATAGGTCAGGTTGGTTGTAAAACCTTGAAGAACGGGTGAAAATATGTCAATCGGGCATAAAATGGGGAAAAATAATGCCTACACCCAAAATATCGAACAAATTCCTGAAAAATGGTGCCCACATCACACTGAGTCTACAACCAAAAATTTGGCCTAAAATGAATCCCAGAAGACCAAGAAAAGGTCCTAAAATGAAGTTTAAAACTTTCCAAGGAAAATATTCCTTTCAAGACTTTCTCAGTCAAAGTTCTCAAAAACCAGAAAATTTGGCTAAAACCCAGAATTTCACAGTTATTCCCTCAGAATGTTGACCAATTTAGGCTCAAATGTTGTTTACTTTATTTATGATTTGGTTACGAAATCAACATGAATAGTTTTACCCAATTTTAGAGAACTATAACAGTTAAAATAACAATTTTACCTCAAATTACATTCTGAAACCCAAAAGTAACTTCACCATAATGTTCTTTGCAATATTCCAAGTGACGTGGACGTTTGGTTCACCAAAATCAGACTTGAAACGAGCCTTTTATGAGTTGAAGAACTTTAAGATAAGGGTTGAATCGCATTGGCATGAAGGCTAATTAATAAGCTACAAAAATATAACTCTTTTGATACTTAAATCTAAGCATTTTGTGTGTTCTCAAAGCGATGATAGTAGGTTTGATGTGTTTTTGTGTTAATTTTGTTATATTACAAGAATCAAGATTATTTTGGGCCACGTATTGCAGTTTTACAGGTTTTTGGTGATTTATGTGTCCCTTTACGAGCCATGGCTCATTCCACAGACCATAGGTTAGTCTCTTGGGTCAAAACCAGTGAAGGGTGGATTTTCATATTTTGATGCTACAATGTATTAGATGAGCCATAGAAGTTCTGATGGATCGTAGGTGTGTTCATATGCTAAATATTTTAGAGTATGTTGAAGTGTTGAACTATTATCAAATGAGGGCTCTTACGAGTCGTAAGTCAGGTGATGGGTCGTTGATTAGATCGTTCCCTGAGGATCAGAATTTTGATTAACTGCTGAAGTTTTAGTAGACAAGACCCTATATAGGTTGTAAGTCATAAGATGGTTCGTAGGATCAGTCCGTATATGAAGATAACTTTTTGTGAAGAGCAAACTATGAAGCCCCAGGTACGGGTTGTGATGCCAGATACGACTCATAACCTCGTCTCTCTGAGTTGTTAATTCCAGTTTTCCTAATTCATTTTGGATTTAGTTTTTATTTATTATGAATATTTTTTTTAGCAGGAAGCAACTAAAGAACGTTAGATGTGCCATAGGAGAATGTGGAGAACGAATAGAGAACTCTAGTTGTGATTATTTTGGCTTCTACTTTTGATCTATAACATTGTGACTTCTTGTGAAGATTTTTTATTCCTTTTTCTTGATTCATCATTGTAAGTATTTAGTTATGCTATTCCATTACATGATTTCTTCATCTACAGTGAGTATGCATGGCTAAATCCACAACTAGGATTGTAGGAGACATGAAGTACTAACAAAGTAAAACCTGGGTAATTTTTAATCCTTTAAAGTGTGCATGTATGTATTAATTATACCCTTTATTATGAACGCTTTTTAAAGGTGTCCAACGTTAGAACTCACCCCTACTTGGAGATTTTGAAGCGGTCATACTCAAAGTTTTAACCTAACATGAGTTAGGATCGTTCCCACGAGGAATATGGTAGACTCCGAATTAGCACACTTCTGTAACTTGAATAGACATACTCTAATATCTCCCAGAAATAGAAAAACGAAAAAAAAATATAATGAAGGGAGGATTTGCAACTAAAATAAATTCTAAACTAAAATGGCAAGTGTTAAAAATCAGAAGAGAAACGAATTAGGGCTATGTGTTCCCCATGACTCCCTAACTAAGTGTTCTTGGATACTTGCGACTTTTTTCCTGGCGTGTAGGTGCATGACAATAAGTTAAGTTCTCCTAAATCCTTGATCGGGCATCTAGGTGAATTTCATCACATTACTTGATCGTTCTATGTGATGTTGCATTACTAACCCTTACTTTTAATCCCAGATCAAAACTACTACCCCTAGTAGCCTAATTAGTTGAGAGAAATCGATCAACCTCTGTTAATTAATTCTTTTCCTACTCGTCACCTCCTGGATCGGGCAGGTGATACTAGGTGAGGTCTAATGTAGGACTTCTGTAAAAAATCAGTTAAAGTGAAAAAATTAATTAATACATCCTAACACCATCAAGGAAATTGCAAGTAATCCAATTTTTGTCTTAGTTAGTTCGTCATGGTTCCCACAACCCTAGTTGTGGATTTAGCCACACATACTTGAGGTATCATCAGAAATCATGTAAGAAGAATACATAATTAAATAACTTACGCAACAAGAATTGATGAACAAAATCCCAAAATCTCAATGAAATTGCAAACGTGAATTAATAGAATCACAAAATATTGTTCACAAAATCTCAATCTTGATTTCTCTCTCTAAAACTACTATACCTAATATCCTAAGATGTTACCTATCTGATAAACACCTAAAAACCTATTTATAGTACTTAAAATAGAAAGCTGAAATAAAATAGGATAACTGTGTCGGCACCAGTCACGAGCACCTTTTATGACTCGTAAGATAGTTCACAACTCGTGACTCGGGGTCTCATAGAATATGGTTACAGCTACTGGCATCCTTCACGAAACCTTTTTCATTAGTTGTGTAGGATTCCATGACCCGTAAAGGGTTTTATCTGAGCCACTTTCATCAACTCTTTATTTTTTGCTTCTTCAATTCACAACCACACTCTATGATTCGTATGATGCTCTACGACTTATGCTTGTCTCTCATAGAGTGGGACTCACTTTCAACCCCTCACTGGAACAACAAATGAAACCCCCTCTACGGCTCGTGGAATGACCCACAACCTGTAAAGGGTTTGTAAACTCCCAATTTCCTACAAAATTTGTACTTCATGCTCAAAACAATGCCAATACTGCAATCCTGCTCAAACGAAAAAAACAAATTTCAAATCTTTTAACATCACTTTGAGAATGCATGAAATCCCAAGTTTTAAGCATTAAAAATGTTGTATTTTGGCAGCACATCAAGTGTATAAATATTTCACTCACTCTTTCTTTCCTTGTTCTTGAATTCATAAATTGTAGATTTAATGTGTATTGGATGTTAATTTGTTTATGGGTATTAACTGATTCTCTTTCTTTCTTGCTTAGTGGATTATGTACGTGCAAATCAAATGGGTTTCTCCCTAAATTGTTTTGATTGGATTCAATTTATTTGTGGGTTCATGGTTACCTTCATGTTTAACTTATGATTTGAGGTCGCAAACTTGAATCAAGCTTAGATCTTCAATTATTTCATGAAAATATGTAGTTGAAGCGGAGGGTTTGTATGATGGTAATGGATTTATGTGTTAGATGCTTTATTGGGTTCAACTACCAAGGTATTAGAAGGATTGCTTATGACTTTCTCAAACCAAGCTTGTCTTTGAGTGATTCGTGCATTGAGGTTGTAACAAGGTCTTGCGAAACATCACCTTAATCTTACCGGAGACAATGGTTACAAACAACCTAGCCTAGCCATAGAGTTTAGGCTCACCCTCAAGACAATGGAAAGTAAATACATAAGTAAAGTGGTAGATAGACGGTGGCTATTACCCTTGAACAAGAAGGCTCACCACTAGCAATTCTTCAACAAGATATCAAGCTTAATCCGGTAGAATGTAGATGTCACCCTCGGTCAATACATGGTTAGAACATGTAGACAAGAATATGGGTTAGCAAAATTAAGCACTAAGTATGCGAGCATGCAAAGCATATGACAAGTATAGTGTGACCAAGCAGCATGTCAAGGGGACAAGTGATTTGAAAGGAATGCCCGTAGCCAAAGCGTAATATAATAATATGCCATGCCATGATGCATGAAATGCAATACTATGATCATATATATAGCGGGGTTGTAACCTCAACCGACAAAACAAGGAGACCTGAGCGAGTCACTACCCGGACCCGGACTACTTGCAAGTAGTATCCTAAACACCCTTGAAACAAGGGGTAACATGACTGAGTTCCCTATGTAGCGAAATTAACCCATGGTGGCACATGGTTTGACAGAAAAGAGTATGGACCCTGTGGAGATAGTCCACCCGCCTCCAATCCCTCAGGGCTAAGTCTCATCCTATGGGAATACGTATAGGTGCATGGAACATTTAAATCGAAAGACTTACATTCACTTTCAAAGCATGCATGCTTAGTCAAAATGAAACCATTGTTCAAATCATGTACATGCTTAAGACAAAGGCTATCAAGAGTTTACAAAATGTCTCATGATCATATCTTGTCAATGCAATAAGAGTAACCCATCTACATAGCTTATCATATCAAGCCTTGGAACATGTCAAGATGGTGCAAACACCCATAATGCTCATAGAGCCATAACAAAAAGACTATGTGATCACAAGCCTGACATAACTAATCATAATCATTCAAAACATGAGTTTCATAAAGAGTTTCATAATAACCATAATCATGCATATTCCATGAACGAAGATCAAGAACATGGGTAATGGAATTCAAACTTAATTTCATAATTTGAAAGATAATTGTTCATAAAACACGTAAAAATCCATGAATAAGTCATAATGCAAGGTACCCATGCTTAATTAAATCATGAAAGGGGACATGCAAGTTGATCAATAAGGGTTTCAATGTACATTCATGAATTCAAGGTTAAAATCATGTTTAAATCACCTAAAAACTACAGCAATCTAGTCCCAATACTAATCTACAACAATATTGGAAGAACCCATAAATTAATTGAAATCTTAAAATTGAATTTAAAAAGTTAGGGTTCTTAGGTTCTTCAAGGATGAAAGAGGATCTTTGAATCACGCCCCACATACCTTAATTTCACCAACAATTTGCAAGGTCAAACTTGGTCAAGGTCTTCTTCCCCAAATTCTCTAAGCTTTCTTCAATGGAGTCTAAGAGGATTTTAGAATTCCCAAAGTGAATATAGGAGAGTTTGAATGGATGAATGAGGGTTTGGGGGAATTATTTAGGGGTTTAGGAGACCTTAGGATACCTAAAAGGGGCTTAGGGAAATGTTAAATCAGGAAATTACCCTTAATGAAACGGAACTTTTCAAGACTAAGCAGAGTCACATGAACTGCTACAGTGACCGTGTAGGTGTCACACGGTTTGTCCCATTGCACCATCAAACCATACTTAGCCAATATTTCGACGCGAACTTTCAAAGGACTTTCTGGAACACTTGACGGATAATATTGACGGGTCTTTTAGGGGTGCACAGACCGTCCCCCTACCCCGTGATCTCTGTCTTAGACATCTATGCTAACCACAGCCTGGACAAGCCACTATCCCACTTGACGGGATAGTCCACGGACTGTCCAAGTGCACACGGACCATTTAGTGGTCCGTGGCCTATGACTTATCTCATGGGGTGGTTCCTGGACACCCCTAGCTCACTAGAAAACCTCACGATACCCCACATGAACTGTGACAAGTTTCACAGACCGTGGCCATCTCCTTGGCCACTTTTCAGAGCCTATCTCCAATGTCTTCCGAATTTTAGGCAGTCCCACTGTTTAGGTCATAACTCCCTCATCCAAACTCCGAATCAAGTGAAAATAGTTGCGTTACGAAGCTAACGCAAAGAGATTCCATTTGATATATATTATCCCACATGCATTTACCCTCATCAAAAGTTATGACAGTTTGAAGTCCACTGCCCAAATGGCCTCTCTAGGCCACCAAAGGATCCGTTTTGCGTTCGGCCACTTAAACTCAACCCGTGGCTACAAAACCTCAACTATGACTAGTAGTAAATCATATAATACCAACCATATGGAGGTTTTGAAAAATTTTGAGTTGTTACATTATCTCCTCCTTGGGAACATTCGTCCCTAATGTGCTAGGACTAGGGCTTGAGGACATCAATCACAAACAAGAGACATGCTTACCAATATATCAAGAGACCATGCATAAATTCATAAATAATTCAAAACCTATGTCAAAACATCATTTAGATCATTTTTGTTCTCATGAATGCATGCAATGTCATGAAACTCAAGAAATAAAGAATTAGGACAAGTTAGGGGATAGGACCTAGTACCTTAGGCTTGAGTATATTGGATGAGGTGAGGATATCATTCCTTCATGTCCAACTCCGCTTCCTACATTGCACTCTCCACATCTTGATTTCGCAAAAGTACTTTAACCAAAGCCACCTCCTTATTGCGAAGTTGCTTCACTTGCCTATCCAAAACCTTAACCGGCACCTCCTCATAAGTCAAGTTCTCCTCAATAGTCACGTCCTCCAAAGGTGTAATGCCCTTTGGGTCGCCAACCAACTTCCTCAATATGGACACATGTAAAATCGAATAAATAGAGCTGAAGTCCAACTTATATGCTACACTACCAATCCGTTCCACTATCTCATAAGGTCCGACATACCTTGGGCTCAACTTGCC
>JBCEWC010017278.1:0-12601 GCA_038996855.1 Solanum aculeatissimum
ACATAATAATTGGCCCAATGGCCCATACAAAATAGGAAATAAACCCTCAGCTATATCCAAACATGCCCCTTCAATGTAGGGTTTCCTAAGGTGAAATGTCTCCTCGCCTACTCCCTGCTCCTTGATTCCGCATGTGTCTCTTCAGCTCGAGGTTTCTCCATCTTCACGCCGTTACCATGGTCTTCAGAGCTCCACGGAACTCCTGGTGCCTGTAGATACCAATGGTCTTGATTCTGAACAAGGTAACCAGTTGCTTTCATATCTATTCCGTAATGATGATCCTGATCATTACCAACTAATTTCACTGCAGCTGGAGCAGATAGCAGGAAGTTGAGAGAGTTTCAACACTTTTTATCGGCTCTCCTCAACCAAGTCATGCGGCAACCCAGATTCAAATCTTTGCCTCTTCCTTTGTATTTGTGCTGGAAATACTTTTTGGTAATTGATTCACTGTTATAATGCACTTAATCAGACTTTGTTTGGACCAACCTTCACTATTGTAACTTGTAATGCTATGTGCAACCTCGACCCTCTTTTTCTCAGAATTCATGGATTGTCGATCTTTGCACTTTAACCCTGATATTTGGTATTTGTAGCTTCTCAATGTTTAGAATCTTTTTTGCATTGCTTGGTAGCTGTGAATATCTGTGATAGTGTAGAATGTCTTGTTGATTGAATGCTTCATTAGTAAGAAAATCTGCAAGTTGGTTAGCCTCTCGGAACACATGCGAAATGTGTATATTATTTCTGGTAGCCATTTCCTGTATCTCCTCAATCATTTCCCAGACCTCCCAAGGGATCTTCCAGGTCTTCATTACCATCCTCTGAAGACCCAGTGAGTCAGTCTCAGCCTCAATCCTTCCCCAGCCCTGTCCTTGGCAGTACCTCAATGCTTTTAGCATGGCTATGGCCTCTGCCTGCATGTTTGAGACATAACCAATCTCCCCAGCCTCAGCATAAATCAAATCTCCATTCCCATCCCTGATACAGAATTCATATGAGCTTAACCCAGGGTTACCCTTCGAGGCCCCATCTGTGTTGCATTTATAAAAGGTCTCTACAGGTGGATGCCACTTCACTAATTGGTAGTGAAGGTTGGGTTTCCACCTCCTAAACAATTCAAACACCTCCTCCCATTTATAGGGTACCTTGCTAAATCCTGGTGATAGAGCTCTTACCATATGATGTATACTTTCTTGGCAGTTGTTAAGCATCTGATTATAGCTGACCTTTTTCCCATATCTTATGGAGTTTCTCCTTTTCCACAATTCCCACAGGATAATAGCTGGTATGACTTTCATAATGTTTCTCCATCTTGACTTCATGTCATACTCCCACAATTTTAGCAACACCTGTTGTAAGCACTCTCCTTCAATTGAGACACCTGCACAATAAACAAACTGCTTTCATAGCTTTTGGGCTATGGGAGTTGTCAGTAAAAGGTGTTTCATTGTCTCCACATTTCCTGATTCACAACAATAACATTTGGACACCAGCTGAACATTCAATCTCCTCACATTATCATCAGTTGGCACATTCCTGTTGATCACCCTCCACATGAAAAAGGAAATTTTAGTTGGCAGGCCTTTCACCCAAACATGTTTGGCCCATTCTACTCCATCCCTTCTTTGTCTAAGGCTTTGGAAAGCAGACTTGACTGAGAATTCTCCAGTATTGCAGCCCATCCATATAGGTCTATCATTAACATCAACTAGGCAAGGCTTGATATTATTAAGAACATGCTCCACCATGTCATCAGATATTGCCCTCTTCAACTTACTATTATTCCAATATCCATTCTCCATAAATTCCTTGACCTCTATTTCCTCTTCTCTGGCATGCTCCCCTTCTAAGAAATACAAAGCACCCTGTTTGGTGCAATTATCAAACCAAAAACTAGAATTAGCAGCTCTGATTTGCCAGCCTATGTTATGTTCAACCTTCTCTCCGATTTGTAACATTTTCCTCCACACATGAGATGCCCCTACTGTCCATGTTATGGTGGGATGTAGTTTCTTACAATATTTGACACCCATGTACCTACCCCACACTGATTGTGTTGAAGTTCTGAAATTCCACCAGAGTTTGATAAACAGAGCATTATTTACATCAAAGAGAGATCTGAAACCTAGCCCCCCTTCCTCCTTGGGAAAGCACAGGTCCTCCCATTTCTTCCAGTGTTTTCCCCTAGCTCCACCTGACCTACTCCAAAAAAAATTAGCAAAAATTTTGTGAATTTTCTCAATGATACCCTTTGGAGGGTTCATGGCAGACAAGAGATAAACAGGCATTGTTTGCAAAACATGATTAACCAGCACCATTTTTCCTCCAAATGACAGCAACCTGTTCTGCCACTGTAGGATTCTTCTAGTAACTTTCCTTGTTAGATCCTCAAAATATCTTATCCTCTTCCTACCATAAAATATGGGACATCCCAGATAAGTGAAAGGGAAGTTCCCTTGTCTGATACCAGTCAGCCTCCTTAGTCTAATAGCAATGATCAGAGGGGTGTTATCATGGAGATAGAAGAAACTTTTATTAACATTAATTAACTGCCCATAAACCTCTTCATAGCCTTTTAAAATCTTCCTCATTTTTACCACTGAAGCGCTATCCTCTGAACAAAAAAGAATAGTGTCATCTGCATATGCTAGGTGGTTGATTTTAGGGCTCCATTTAGGCATCCCAAACCCTCTATAGTTCTCATCCAGAAACAGACTGTTCAAACCTCTAGATAGGACCTCTGCAGCAATGATGAAAAGAGTAGGAGAGAGAGGATCTCCTTGCTTCAATCCTCTGCTAGCCTGAAAGAAATCATTGGTCTGTCCATTAACCATGATAGAGTACCAATTGTTAGACACCAATCTCCAAACCATATCAATCACACCCTCCCCAAAACCAAACTTCCTTAATACTTTTGTGACCAAGACACTCTGTCATAAGTCTTAGCCATATCCAACTTTACCACTACATTCGTGAATCTGTTTCTCAAATTGATATCTCTAATAATCTTTTGTGCCAATAACATGTTCTCAGTTATGCTTCTCCCTTTAACAAAAGTTGACTGATGTTCAGAAATAATTTTTGGAAGAACAGCAGCTAGCCTTTGATGTAACATCCTGGAAATCACTTTATTGATGAAGCAACTCAAGCTTATAGGTCTCAGATCCCCAAATTCTCTTACCTCCTTCTTGGGTAACAAGACCAAATTAGTATGTGTAACAAACCTTGGCAGCTCTTGTCCACAAAAAAATGTCCTTACTACTTTTGTAACATCATCCCCAACAATGTCCCAGCATTTCTGAAAGAATTCACCAGAAAAGCCATCTGGGCCACAAGCACTACTTCCAGACAGTGCAAAAACCACCTCCCTGACCTCCTCCTTCGTTGGTAGTTTCAAAATATCAGCATTCTCCACATCACTTATGATACTTGGAATGAACCTAAGCATGGAAAAATCCCTGATGACATTTTCCTCCCTAAATTGATCTTCAAAAAATTCAACAGCAGCCTTGCCAATTTGGTCTGTTGTCATCATGGTCCTCCCCTGCTTATCCTGAATTTCAGCCAAGTGGAGTTTTTTCCTTCTTCCCTGCACATAGGAGTGAAACAGTTTAGTGTTATTGTCCCCTTGCACAAACCATTGCATCCCTGCCTTTTGCTTCCAAAACTTTTCCTCCAAAATGAGAAATCTTGTCAACTCTGCTTCAGCTCTCTTGAGTTCTGCTCGATTTTCCTCAGTTGGGTCAACTTCCAGTTGAGTTTGTTTGACACTGACTACATCCTCTAGAGTAGCAATTTTTCCGAAGATATTACCAAAAACCTCCTTATTCCAGCTAGCTAGGGCCTTTTTAACCTTTTTCATCTTTATGTGAAGCTCTACAAAAGCGGATCCTACAAAGTCAATCTTCCAATTCTTTTCAACAACTTCCAGGAACTGCTTATGGCCAGTCCAAAAATTGAGAAATCTGAAAGGTTTAAGACATGATTCTTTTTCGGTACTACATTTTACATGGATAGGGGCATGATCCGAACCCTTCCTGATCAAATGTTCCACCTCATTATTAGGAAAAAACTCCTCAAATGCACTATTCACCAGGACTCTATCTAGTCTCTTCAATATTGAGGCATGATTAATTCTTCCATTCAACCATGTAAACCTACTACCTGTGAACCTTATCTTGGTAAGAGCACAATTATTGATACACTGAGCAAAATCAATTGCCTCAGATTGTGCGAACTCTAACCCACCCAAATTTTTCCTCCTCATTTAAAATAACATTGAAATTTCCACCAACCCTCCAGGGAATATCAGATGAATCAAGAGATTCCAGTTCATCCCATAACTCAAGTCTTTTTGCCCCACTACATCTTGCGTATATAGGGAAATAAAAAAGAACTTATTATTACAGCAGAACTTTATAGTAATTTGCTGATGGGAATCACTGATGACAGACCCTTCCCATCCATCTTTCCAAAAAATCCATATTTTACCGGAACAGTTGGCTCTAGCAAAATCAAATCCCAACTTATTTTGTACACTTCCACTTCACTTGGCTCCTGAAAGGGTTCCATTAGTGCAATGAAAGAGTATTTATATCTTCTATTAAGATCTATTAACCTCCCAAAAGCATTTTGGGTATTAACGGATCTAATATTCCAAAATAACACCTTTTCTATCATTGTAAACTAGATGATGAACCTCCCCTGTTACTCCTTGTTCTCACCTGAAGCGGAATAGTTGGCCTACCTCTTTTGACTTTGACACTATTGGTATGTCGAGGAGATAAATTCCTAGCCTGACTAATTTGGTGGATATTGTAATCAATTGCCCCTTCATCATCCTCTTGAACCAATCTCTGCGAGTCCTCCAGTTCCAGATTATCCTTACCCAAGACTTCATTATACAAGACAATAGCCTTAATATTAGAATTGTTAAAATTATCACCAGGAGTGGCAACATCCTTATTTGCTTCACTTTCCTTTCTTGGGATTTGTCTTTCCTGATGTTGGTTAGACTCACTATTGTGACTAGTGTTACAGGTATTAGTTGTCTCTACTCCATTTTGAGTTGATGACAACTGGGACATCTTATCACCCTTTGTACCACTTTGTTGATCTTGTTTCTCCTCTGTGGCCACAAAGGTCTTTTCCACCCAATCCTTTGTAGTTGGTTTCTCCCCAGGATTTGAACCACTAGACTACTTGACATCCCCCTTCTCCTTCTCCACATGCTTCCATCTGCTTCCATATTAATTAGAGCCTCAAACTGATTATTAGTTGGAACAATTGCCTTCTTCCATACCTTCATTCCCTGACTATTTTTGCCTTTCACAATGTTCTTGCCTGCCACACCTTGATCCCCTTTAGGGTCATCTTTTATTGCGATTGTAGGGCCTATAACTGTCTGCCCTCCTTGTATCCTATCTTTGTTGAGTTGTTTGCCCTTGGGGCCTGATTTCTTAATATTTGAACCTGTCTCCCTTGAGACCTTGTTGACGAACAATTCTGGATGCTCGACGTAGCATTGTTGTTCATCATGTCCTTGAATCATACAAGTCTTGCAATATTTGGGCATATAGTCGTACTTTATCTTTATCCATTTCCCCACGACATCTCCATTGGACTTCTTGACTTCGATTTTAATCCTATTTGGAAAATCCAGAAGCAAATTCACCTCAACTTTCACCCTTGCATCGTTAGGCCTTGTTTGGTTTCTTGTTGCCATATCTACTTGAAGGGGCTTCCCCACTGCCGCCGCCAATGAGAAAATGGTTTCCTGCCCAAAAAAATTGGGAGGAAGCGAGGGAAATGAAATCCAGGCGATTGTAGTTGAAGTCTCCTCCGCCGGGTTAAACATAGATCCCATTTCAGGGTTCACTCTCCTCCCACACCACAACAGGTTCGTCGTGGAGATACGAAATAGGTTTTAATGGCACAGGTTTAACGACAGAAGCGGATGGCTTAAGCAAGCTAGCGTAGGTGACAGGTTGCCCATCCTTATCAGGTGGCTGGCCGTTAGCCATCACGTCGGCCGGCGATGGCTTTAGGGTTCCTTAACAGACAGAACTATAGATCCTAAAAATACGGAGAAAAACGTCTGAAAATATTACCCTTTTCCCTAGTTTAAATTCGTGCGAATTTTTTTTATTTTGAGGTTAAAAGTGCTCTATTCCAAGTCCAAAATTCCTTAACAGACAGAACTATAGATCCTAAAAATACGGAGAAAAACGTCTGAAAATATATGACCCTTTTCCCTAGTTTAAATTCGTGCGAATTTTTTTTATTTTGAGGTTAAAGTGCTCTATTCCAAGTCCAAAAAAATTTCATTCACATAACTCTGATAAGAAGACTTCTTGTTTGGAATTGAAGTATACTCATCATCTCACGCATAGTGAATTCTCATTGAATTAGAAGTAACTTTGAGAATAATGAGCCAAGTCAGTAACAGAAGACAAGATAGATGCCTGTTCCACAATTTTTGACATTGTAAATCATCTGTAATCCTATCTTTTAGCCTATTCCAGAATGATACAACTGTATGGCTTAAAATGCAGCAAGCTATTTACTGGAAACTTCAGCCACAACCATACATGAAGATGAAGTGAAGAAATTAGAGCCACAAAGTCAACAATTATTAGTCATTAACTCATAATAATATTAACAATTTCTACATACCTTATCTTCTAGGTGGGGGTCCCATTTGTGTTTAGTTAGCCCATGAAAGAGAGTATTGATTTGCCAAAAAGAGCAAGTGACCACATTAATCATGGACTTAATGTCTTTTTAGATTGTGTCGTCTTTCCGAAAAGAGTGAAGGAAAATCTTAATTGCAATTTAAAATAGATATAATACATAAAGATGTTCTTTAATTTGGTTTCAACTGGCAACTATACTCTTCACCTTTAGGTATACATAAGTAAACACTTAAATTTATATAAAATTGACTAAATAGACACACACATCCTACATGACATAATACACATCAGGCACCACTTAAGATACAAATTGACATGTAGGACACCACATAGAATGAATGTGCTTATTCATTTAATTTTATATATATTTAAATGTCTACTTGTACACATTCAAAAATTGAAAAACATAAATGTTAATTGAGGTCAAATTAAAAGACATATTTATGTATTATGCCTTTAAAATATGGAGTTCTCACCCACTCCTTTTATTTGTCTTTTCCACTTTCAAATGATTGCCAAAAAGTGATACACGTTAGAAATTAATATTTGTAAACTCAAAGAAGATCTGAGCATTTGGAGTACACGAAGCACCATCATTAAAAGGCAAAAAGAATACTTTTAGTATGTCTTACCTAAAAAACCAATATATTCTAATTAAAGATGATAGTACTTTCCAGATCAAATTGTGCACACTTCATTCCACCTTGACGATTAGGGGCTTACTTTTGTATGAGAAACAAATTGCTCAATGGAGTCTCTCAACTAGTAATAACACTAGAATCCTATCAAATAAAATCCTCTTTTTAAGTGGAACAATACAAGTTTATGGTACAGATGTGGTATGTATGACGCATCAAATGATGAAAGGAAAGAGTCCTATGTTACAAGAACATTTTTTTATCGTACTACAAATCTATTCCCTAAAAGGGAGTTTATTGGGCTTATCTACTCCCTTCGATGTAGAGGAACCAGATGAGGAGATGTTAGTCTTAGCAAATTCCTCTTTATCCTCGGTGAATGCTTTAGATAGAATTTCTTGAAGTTCCATGTACCTTTGTTTCTTCAGTTGACGCTCTTCTGGTGTATCATTCCCCATGTAAGCTATCTCAGACAAGTCATCAGCATCCATGATCTTATTTAGAACTTCTGAACAACGTGGAAAGAACCGTTTTCCAAGTTCCACTGCTCATACAAAAACAAGTACAGAATGGTTTATTTTCAAATCTCATGTTCAACATAGAAAGACTTAAGATTCAGAAAATTCAAATGTTTAATGTAGCAATGTTTGTTTGGACCAAAAAAGAATGGACTTAGCCCCAAATGCTGGAAGTAAGAAAAAGCTTGGTGGAGATGGGGGAAGAATAAAGTGTCTTTGTTTTACTCCAGTCAGAATACAATCCAGAGCCTTAGTCTTATTCGACAACAAAAGCGGATGGACCTTCCTCAAGAAAAAAGCCAATCTGATTCCGGGAGGCATGTAGGCGGAGATAGGCTGGGAAACTCTAAGGACTCGTAGGAAAAAGACAAAACGTAGGTAGGCTGCCATGCGGAGTGAAGGTAATCTTTTTAAGGAACTAAAGAAAACATTTTGACCCTGAAATTGCTCAAGTCCAATTTATATCTCATATAGGGAGAATATGGTTTTCTGATACCCCTTTCTGCCACCCCTCACCCCCCACCCCCCGAAAAAAAAAAAAAACAAGAATCAAACATAATAAAATCAGAAAACGAGGGACAACCACTAGGGCTCAAAATTTATACCTAACTGCACACAGACCAAGATTGAAAAAAGGAGAAACATAAAGAAAGAGGAAACTTTGATGATAAATGTAGCTGCCAACATCTTTACCAGTTCTAGAGAGCGCCCTAAGCCGATTCAAGTGCTCCTCTTTTATCTTGAAAGGAGCCTCGTTCAAATCTACTGTTGTCCTCTGTGCATCAGCCATCTTCTTCTTGATGCTAGCCAGGGGCAATTCAGACGTGCCATCAACTTGAGCAATGTCCATTGCAACTTTTGCTTCCATGGGAAAGAGGAGTTTAGCCAGACCAACTGAAACACAATCAACTCGTCAATCTTCAGTATAATGGTTTACTTTTCCCTTTTCACTTAGTATAATAGTTCATTAACCATAATCAAATGTTATTGACCACCCACCATTAATAGGACAAACTTTGTGACCTCCTATGGAAATGAAAGCACATTTTAAATAGGTCAAATATTAAGGGTAACAAACATAAACACCCCTTCCCGAAACATTAAAATATCCTCTATATGGTCTGAGTGAAATTGTTAAGTGTTCCTTCCAAATTAATAACATTGTGAGTCTCACGCATTTAATATGAAATTGGCTAGTTCCAAGCTATGTTGCTTGGATTTTTCAAAAATGTAACTGGGTGTGCTGGATCCTCCAAAATTAGTGCCTTTTGGGGGATTTGATATGAGTGCGACAATATTGGACTTAAAATAATCCCTTCATTTAAGAATATGATAAAGACAATAGAAATTATAAAATGATGATAAATTCTGAAAGGACAAACAAAAGAATATAAATTTCATTTA
This sequence comes from Solanum aculeatissimum, assembly GCA_038996855.1. Lineage (NCBI taxonomy): Eukaryota > Viridiplantae > Streptophyta > Magnoliopsida > Solanales > Solanaceae > Solanum > Solanum aculeatissimum. The sequence goes on from JBCEWC010017278.1 coordinate 9,259, forward strand.
TCTACCCTTCTTTGTGTTTCATAGGTATTGAATATTGAAAAGAAAGAAGAAGATAACAATGAAAAAGAAACCAAGACCGACCGTGTTAAGAGTGTGAATTGTTGATTTTAGAATGTTAAAGGTGTTAGAATTCCTAATTTAGATATCATTTCCCATTGGACAAATATCATGTTTAATCTGCGTGACACCTACAAATAGGTATCTATCATATCATCAATACATTAACTTTTCTCTCTATTTCGTGCAAGGTATCAGAGCTCAATAAAATATATCAAACAAATAAAAGAAGCCACAAGACATTCAAGGTCTGTTCGGAAAGCCACTTGGTAATTGGAACTGGTATAATTACTAGGGCAGTAATGACTAGTCTGGTAATTACACAACCTAGTAATTACGATGACTTGTTTGTTTGTCAGAATGCAATTACAGTTTAATTACAAGTGTACTATTTAGTTGCACAAGTGTAATCACAAGATTATATCAAATTTTAAGATAAGAATTAATTATCTAAAATTAAAAATTTGTATTAGACAAATAAGGGACTTTATAAATGATATTAAATTAAATATTTAACATATATATTGTATTTTAAAAATATGTTAATATTAATTAATAAACATGTGTTTTTAACCAATATTATGCAAAAATAATTAATTTATATTTTTCAAATGAGTACTATGTTTTAGTTAAATTAATCATAAAAATTAAAAATACAAGATTTTTACGAACATTATGAAATGCATGATTGACAAAAATATTAATATTATAAATATAATATCATAAAATTATAAAAACATTTGACAAAAGATAATTTATTAAGTCTAACTAAAAAAAATATAGGGCTTGCAATGTAAAACATCAAGTCAATACTACTAAAGCAAATGGAATTTAAAATAAAACACGAGTCTAAATTCAAAACAACAAATTTAACATTAAACTTTAATGTAAATTTTCAACATAATGTACATAAATATGATTCCAAAGAAAAGAAAACCATAAGTCTATAACTTTATTCAACAATGAATTTTATTTTAATTTAAAAATTAGAATACTAACAAAATTATGCTAATGAAAAAAATAAATGTAGAATAAATTTTAAAAAAAAGATAATATAAAAAGTTACATAGAATCACATAAAGTAAATGTTGAGAAAGAGAAGAAAATAAAATATAAATAATATAAACTTAGGAAAATATATTTTTAGAAAATATTATAGCAATAAAAATAGAAAGAATTTAAAATTAAAATAAAAAAGAAAATGAAAATAAAAGGAAAAAAAAAAAAAAAAACTAACCAACTTGTAATTACACCATGTTATAACCAACAACTCACAACCTCCCTTTGAGAATTGGAGTGTGTAATTACCTCCGACCAATTACATCCAATTACCTGTTGACCAAAGTAATTACATGGTCAACCAAACATGTCAGACGCTGTAATTACACCCAATTACACCAAATTCAATTATCAGGATGACTTTCCAAACAGGTCCTTAAAGAAAAGAAGAAATAGAGAAAGGGTGTTAAAGTGATAAAAAGTGAATCAGGAGATCTGACTAAATTTGATGAAAAATGGCCGGAAAGGGATACTGCCATCGAAATAGGTAACCCAGCAGAATAAACACCAGAAAAGACAGTGCCGTCAGCCCAATCAGCAAAAATATGCAGGGCATCGAAAAAACCACTGTGCCATCTTAACAACCAATGAAAGGAGTGCGAGTGCAATACTACCAAAGGGTCATTCAAAATACAAGCTGCACTCTCAGATGGTCCTCAAATTAGGAATAATACTGCTAAAAGAGGCCGTTCAGAAGGACCACAACAATAAAATTATGAAAAGAAAAAGAAATTTTTGGCTGAATTCATAAGATCACCCTCTACTATGTGGGAGGTATTTCTGCACGAAGATATTGTAGAAGATCTAATACCATATGTATTTATGAAATAGACAAAGATGTATTGCTTAATAGACATTTGATGAATACAAGACAGCCACTACTTGAACAATTATCTGACAACTATTTATGTTTCTGTTTCAAAATAGGTAACTTCATTTTGGTCTCTATTTTGAGTTTGTGGGGCAGTGTCAGAATGTTAAGTGTTAGCGTTAGAATGCCAGAGTGATGATATTTGAAGTAATAAGTTCTTAAGTAAAGTATTATATCATATCTCAAAAATATCAAATTATAAGGGTAAGGTCGACATACACTCTACCCTCCCCATACCCTGCTGGTGGGATTACACTAGGTATGTAGTTGAAGGAAGAGGAAAAAAGAAAGTAAGGATAAGGAAGGGAAAGTGAAATCGGGTATTTTCTTATTTTTAGCAATTATCTTATTTTAGAAGGAAAAATAATTTGCACTTCATCCCTTAACCTTGAGCAAGTTTTGTATATATCATAAAATGTCAAGGAATTAGACCTCTGAACCATCTTATTTTAAGTTCGAGAACATGTGGTTGCAACATGAAGGGTTTGGAGACCTGGTGAAGCACTAGTGGCAGGGGTATGAAGCTATGTTGCTCGGACTCTTCAGAACGGTCGATGGGTGTGTGCCGAATCCTCCAAAAATAGTGTATTTTTGAAGGATCTGACACGGGTGCGGCAACATTTTTGAGAGTCCGAGCAACTTAGGTATGAAGTGAATGGTTCATCAGATTATGTGCTTTCCCAAAAGCTCAAAATGCTCAAAAGGGACCTGATCATTTGGAACAAGGAAGTTTCTGGTAGCGTCAGCATAAAGACGAACAATGTATTAGAGGAGCTCCAAATGCTAGAGCAGGCTCAGAAGGTAGACTTTTGACTCAAGAAGAGACTAACAAATCTGTGAAGGGTCGTTTGGTGTGAAGGATAACAAAATATAATCCCGGGATAAAAAGTTAGTGACACTTAAATGGTTGTTTGGTTGGCAAATGTGGGACAACTTATCCCGGGACTAACAAATAATACCGGGATAAGTTATCCCTCCTTTTGGGTGGTGTACTAATCCCGGGATAACTTATCCCGGGATAAAAAGGGCAAATGACAATCATGTCTTTTATACCTCACTTTGTATATTTGTATTATTTTTAATACAATATATAATAACATGCACAATCTTCACTCATTTTTATATTAAAAAATTACACTATATAGTATAATTTTTATTGACTAATTCTTATATTTTGATTTTTCATAAATTCTTTTTTACTTTAACAAACTTAAAAATGCAAATTCTATTTGTAAATTAAATAAAAAAAAAATTTATTTTAAATGCATACGGTATTATTATGGAAATGCACACCTAAAAATATTTAAGCTAAATAAGATGAAAGATTTATTTTTAAAATGAATATTGAATAACTAA
>JBCEWC010017279.1:0-12601 GCA_038996855.1 Solanum aculeatissimum
TCAAACCAACCGATCGGAGACCTACACCTTCTGCCATATAAGGCCTCAAATGGGGCCATGCCAATACTAGCATGAAATATATTGTTATATGCAAACTCAACAAGTGGCAAGTGATCATCCCAATTACCCCTGAATTCCAGCACACATGACCTCAACATGTCTTCCAACGTTTGAATTATTCTCTCGGCTTGCCCATCTGTTTGGGGATGAAATGCGATGCTCAACTTAACCTTAGTAACAAGCCCTCTTTGGAAGGACTTCCAAAAATGTGAAGTGAATGGGCACCTCGGTCCGATATGATAGACCTTGGCACACCATGCAAACGAACCAACTCATGAATGTACACCTTAGCATACTCCTCAGCATTATAGGTAGTCTTGACTGGTAGAAAATGAGCCGACTTCGTCATCCTGTCAACAATCACCTAAATAGAATCAAACTGTCTCCTCGTACGAGGCAAGTCAACCACGAAATCCATATTAATGTCTTCCCACTTCCAAGTAGGAATTTCAATGTCTTGTGTCAAACTACCAGGCCTTTGATGCTCAACCTTTACATGTTGGAAATTTGGACATTCCGACACGAACCTTGCTATATCCCTCTTCATACCATGCCACCAAACAATTCCTTTTAGTCTTGATACATTTTAGTAGAACCCAGATGGATCGAATATTGAGAGTTGTGAGCTTCTTGCATGATCATCTCCTTCAAACCCTCCACATCCGATACACACAAATGGTCTTGATAACGAAGCACACCATCTCCCCCTTGGGAGAAAACCTCAATCTTGCCCTCGAAAACTAGCCTTTTCAATTCAACCAAAGAAGGGTCTAAATCTTGCTTTTTTTTCACATCAACTATCAAGGAAGATTCGGAACCACCTTGAACATTTATATCCCTATTTCCGGAATCAACCAATCTCACACCTAACCTAGCCAACCCGGTGAAAATCCCTTTCTAATTCCTTTTTCTCCTCTTCCACATGCAACACACTACCCATGGAGAGCCTACTAAGAGCATCCGCTACCATATTAGCCTTGCCAGGATGGTAAAGAACGCTCATGTCATAATCCTTGAGAAGCTCTAGCCATATCCTTCGCCTCAAGTTAAAATCCCTTTGAGTGAACATATATTGCAAGCTTTTATGGTCGGTGAATACGTCAACATGAACACCATACAAGTTGGATAGTTCTTCTCATGCACCTTCAATTGCCGAGAAGCATAAGCTATCACCTTGCTATGCTGCATGAGGACACAACCCAACCCCACTCTTGAAGCATCACAATATACCACGAAACCATCTAACTCATTTGGCAAGGTCAAAATTGGAGCCGAAGTAAGTCGGTCCTTCAATGTCTGAAAACTCTTCTCACATTCGCTAGACCACACAAACTTAGCTTTCTTTTAGGTCAATTTGGTCAACAGAGATGCTATGGATGAAAATACTTCAAAAAATCGTCTATAATAATCGACTAACCCAAGGAAGCATCTAATATCCGATGGAGTCAACGGTCTAGGCCAATCTTTCACTGTCTTTGTTTTTTTGGGGTCAATCTTGATGCCATCACCGGATACTATGTGACCAAGGAAGGCAGCCTCATTCGATCAAAATTCACACTTACTAAATTTGGCATATAGTTGCTTCTCCCTCAAGGTTTGAAGAGCCAACTTTAGATGATTCACATGCTCACCCTCACTCCTAGAGTAGATCAATATATCATCAATAAACACCACAATGAAGTCATCAAGAAATGGCTTAAATACTTGGTTCATGAGATCTATAAATACAGCTGGAGCATTAGTTAACCCAAAAGACATCACCACAAATTCGAAATGACCATAATGAGTCCGGAAGGCTATTTTCGGAATATCACACTCCCTCACCTTCAATTGGTGATAACCCGAATGAAAATCAATCTTTGAAAAGTAGGTCGCCCCTTGAAGTTGGTCAAACAAGTCATCGATCCTTGGTAATGGATACCTGTTCTTAATAGTCACCTTTTTCAACTGTCGGTAGTCAATACACATTCTGAGTGACCCATCTTTCTTTCTCACAAACAACACGAGAGCACCCCAAGGTGAGATGCTAGGCCTAATGTACCCTTTCTCCAATAAATCTTTTAATTGCTCTTTCAATTCCTTCAATTTGGCCGGAGCCATCCGATAAGGAGATATCGATATCGGTTGAGTATCCGGAAGGAGGTCTATGCCGAAGTCAATCTCTCTATCTGGAGGAATGTCGGACAAATCTTCAGGAAATACATCAGGGAACTTGCTAACAACCAGAACCGATTCAAGCCTAGGTGTCTCACTTTCGACATATCTAACCCTCTTTATATTGTAGATACACCCTTTACCAATCATCTTTTGGGCCTTAAGATAGGAAATAAACTTACCCTTGACCACCGAACTATTACCCTTCCATTCAAGCACGGGCTCGTTGGGGACTTGGAGTTTAACTTGTCTAGTTCTGCAGTCTATTGAGGCATAAGAAGCGTAGAACTAGTCTATCCCCAATATCACATCAAAATTGTACATCTCAAGTTCAACTAGGTCACCCAGATTACCCTATGCATCACAAAAATCGGACAACCCCTATAAACCTTACGGGCAATAATAGACTCGCCAACGGGGGTATATACTGAATAAGGTCCCCTCAAGCTCTCAGGATTCAAACCAAATTTTAAGGCCAATAAAAGAGTCACAAATGACAAGTTAGCACCCGGATCTAACAATGAATATGCATCAAAGTTAAAGATTCATAACATACCCGTGACAATATCTGGATCATCCTCTACCTCTTGACGACCATGGAGTGCATAAAATCGGTTGTTTCTAGGAGCGTTGGCAACCGGAGCCTTGGGTGGCCCTTGACCACCAGGAGCAACTTGATCTCTCTTTGGATTCTTCAGGCAATTGGAGAGCCTGTGGTCCTGGATACCACAACCATCGCAAGCACCCGAAACTCGTCGACACTCAACAAAATGATTGCCACCACAAGTACCACAACGAGGGGGCCTTTAGCCACCACCAACTGGTGCCTTAAGAGGGGGAACCCAAGAATTTGCAATCTTCACACCAGAACCTTGGCCCTGTTGGAATTGGCCATAACCACCTCTAACATTAGAGAACCCACCTTTAAGTCGGGCCCTCTTTGCCTCTCCCATTCTCCTTTCTTTGAGCTTTTCCCCCCTCTACCTGTTCAGCATAAGTCATGAGCATGGAAATGTCCATGTCACGAACGAGCATTGTTATTCTGCACTCCTTCACCACTAAGTCTGAAACACCTGATATGAACTTGTGCATCCTAACACGAGGGCCTGCCACCAACATAGGGGCATACTTCGACAGCTTTGTAAACTTGAGGGCATAGTCCCTCACCATCATATTCCCTTGTTCCAGGTTAATAAACTCAGTCATTTTGGACTCCCTATGTTCAAGAGGGAAAAACCTGTCAAGGAAGGCCGCTTTGAATTCATCCCACGTGACCTCAGCACCCCTTGGCCTCTCCACAAGCCACTGATTGTACCAAACCTGGGCAACATCCTTTAGTTGGTAGGCGGCCAACTCCGTCTTCTCCTCTGCACTCACACCCATGATACTCAGCATCTTCGTAAGTTCATCAATAAATTCCTATGCATCTTCCTCAGCGCTAGACCTATGGAATTCTAGAGGGTTAATCCGGGTGAAGTCCCTCACCCAGGATGCCAGAGTACCTCCAGCAGCGGGAGCAGCCGGTCCAGCTTGGTTGGCCACTACTTGAAAACAAAAAAAGCACCCATTTAGGAACGAACACTTTCATAGCTTAAACACGATAGAATAGAACAATGAAATGACAGATTCCTAAAATGTCACCATAGCCTCTCGTTCATAGTTATGATGCACATCACACCCATGAACAAGACTCTACTAGATGCGACATGTTAGACTCGAAGGACTATTACAAACTTAGGGCTCTAATACCATCTTTGTCACAACCCGGTTAGGGGGTCCAGATGTGACATGGCGAAAGAGAACCCGAAAGCTCTCGATCAAGCCATCATAGCATCAAAACTCATCATTTGCTCAAAGAATACAGAAGTGTAACACATAACACGTAAGCTCTAAGGGCAAGGGACTTGGGACTCAAGCTATGGGGATATATCCGGGGAAAGGATGTACATGAAGCAAGTAGCAATTAACAGTTATCTCTAAGGATAGGGGTATGAGGACTCAAGCTATGGGGGCGAAACAGGGAAGGGGACTTTCCATATAAGCACGTAACACATAATCCAATAGGCTCGAAAATCTTCAATAACAAACTCAATACTCGATAGCTTAATCAAAACCCCAAACTCAAGTCATTACATACGAAATATAGTAAAAAACTAACAAATCAACACATAATGTAGCAAGAGTGTCAAAGGTCCAACACATGCCTCTAGTGGAATAACGGGGGCTACGACAAGTCCGCGCTTACCCTCAAAAGTCAAAATAATCAAAAGTAAACTACTAAATAGCTAGAGGGAAGGTGGCTATTTCCCTTGGAAGAAGGGCTCACCACTAGCAGATAGCTTCAAGATCAAAGCTCGTCGGTAGATAGATAATACTCATCACTTGCACCTACATGATTAGAACATGTAAATAAAAGTATGGGTTAGCACAATAAAGCACTAAGTATGTGGACATGCAATGCATATGATATGGAAGTATGACAACGATATGACAAGGGGACACATGGTTCGAAGAGAATGCACTTAGCCAAAGGAATATATATATAACAAGATGCTTATGCCATGATGCATGAAATGCAAACCTATAATTAATATAATTTCGGAGATTTGACCTCAATTGACTCAAAGTAGGATCAAGTGAGCTACCACTTGGAACATACTACTTGCCAAGTAGATCCCAAAACTCACTTAAATAAGAGGTATCAAAACAAACCATGGTTTGACGGGAAGGGTTAATGCCCAACCCCTCGGTACTAAGTCGGATCTCACGGGAATACATATATACATACCAATGCTTTTCAAAATCCAAAACTAACCATACCTTTCAAATCATGCATCATTAGGACATGGTTTATCAAAAATCAAACGTTTCAAGTCAAGAGGCTTCAAACCAAATCAAGTGTTTCCAAAATCCTTCATGTCAATGCAATAGGAGGTAGCTCATTCTACTAAATCAAAAACCAAAACAACCGGTGCAAGCACCCAAATGACTCATAGAGTCTATCAAAGAGACATTGTGATCACAAGCCTAGGCATATCCAAACTTATATCAAGAATTTCTCCAAAACAAGAATTTCATCAAAATCTTATCCAATGCAATACATGAATGAATGCATCAAAGCATGGGTAGAGGTATTCAAAACTTTAAACTTTACTTCATCAAATTCATATGAAATTTCAAAGTAAAACTCGACAAGACTTACCCATGCATCAAAATTCAAGACGAACACATGCAATACTAATTCTTCATACTTTAATGGAGTAAATCATAAATTCCAAGAGTAAATTCACAAGAAAGTAACCTAGAGTTTACAGCGAAAACTAAACGTCAAGAGAGTTTTGCGAAATCGAAAGAACCCATAATTAAGTAAAACATAAAAATTCATAAATTTAAAGATTTAGGTTCTTGGGCTTCATGGATGGAAGAATCCATGAATTTAAATCCCACATACCTTATACCCGAGCACTTGAATTGCGTAAAGAAGCAAGAATTAAATGTTTTCCTCAAATTTCCTTCGAAGCTTCAACAATGGTGATCAAGAGGCTTGAGAGAATTTGATGAAGTCTTGAGAGTGTTAGAATAGATGAATGAGGGTTAGGGTCTTGTTTTAGGGGTTTAGGGGACCTTAGGAAACCAAAAAGGGGCCTAGGGATTAATTAAATCATGAAATTACCATTAATGAAATAGAAATAATAACTGAACACAGTACCACACGGTCCATACCAAGGTACACGGTCCGTACCACTGGACGTGTGGCCTTACTTGGCCAATTTCTCAGCTCGGACTCTTGGGGGACTTTCTGGAACACTTCACGGAGGGGTTTCATGGACCATATGGATTTACAAGGAACGTGTACTGGTACGTAGAGCCATAAGAGGTCCATAAATCAACTCCACAACATGTACAACACACTTCCCCACTCAACGAACCACCAAACGGTCCGTTTGAGGTCTCACGGACCGTAGGGTGGTCCGTGAGCCATGACTTTAGTTATGGGGTGGGTCCTGGACACCCCCAGCTCACTGGATCTTGTTACGGATCCCCACATGGACGGTGGACCCTCACATGATCCGTGGTCCTTGCCTTGGGCCATTTTCAGGGCCTATTTCTAATGTCTTCCGAATTTTAGGCAGTCTCACTATGTTTACCATAACGTCCTCATACAAACTCCAAATTGAGTGAAACCAGTTGTGTTACGAAGATAACTCAAAGATATTCAATTTTATATGTAGCATACCACATGGTTCAACCCGCATCAAAAGTTATGCCACTTCAAAGTTCACTGTCCAAACGGCCCTTCTAGGCCACCAAATAATCCGTTTTGCGTTCGGCAACTTAAACTCAACCCGTGACTATCAAAACTCAACCATGACCAGTATAACATCATACAAGACCAACCATAAGGAGTTTTCAAAAATTTTCAGGTCGTTACAGCTTGACCCACACATCACACACTTTCCCTTTGCCAGGAGTTACTACAAGTGCACAAATCCAGGTTGCAATGTCATGAAGCACGTCGAGAGGGCCCCATTTGATCTGAGGTCTGTTATCACCACTTATGATGGGAAGTTCAATCACGACGTTCTTGCAAAATACAACAGTACCCAAGCTAACTCAAATGTTTCAATCTCTCGTTTCAAACAGAAAACTACTAATGCTCAAGGTCATGCAGGTAGGACTGAGCCTACACAACTTTAGAACTCCTTAAAGTGTTACGAAAGGGCTCTCTCATTTTGTCCTACTTGAGAATTCTATAGTTCTGGAGCTAACCAGCTATAAAGTCTAAAGCATGACTAGATTTAACTCTGATTAACACCAATTTTTAGCTCTTGCACATCCATATCTAGGATGTCTACAACCTGTGAATGTTGCTGGTTTCGCGAATCTTGAAGTAGAACCAATGCAAGATCCTAATTTGAACTACTCCAATGCCTCATTAACCTATCAATAATTTATGAATGGAACACCTCTTGGATCTCAGATGTAACTTTCTAGGCAAGAAAGTAAATGTTCATTTTACATCCATTTCATATCAAATTTAGATAAAACTAGCAACAATAGCCATAGTTAGTTAGGCAAATAGAAGTGAAAACCATCTATACTATTTTAGTGACTATTTTGAGTGTGTAGTTCCTATGTAAGAGAATAATCAATGTGACAACTATGTAGATCCTTGTTTTTCTAAATAAATATCATTTTTCGTCTTAATGTTTTTCTAACTCTCTTAAAAGTGTTTTTGACTATGTGATCCATTCTTGCTTCTTATTTGCAATATTCCTGCAATACCTTTATTAAGCTGGTGCAATACCTGCAATATTACATGAATTAGCTGCTTAAAGAGATATATCAGTGCCATAGCTGTAAGATCAAACAATAATTCGAATAATCCCAAAATCAACGAATCTCTAGAAATAACAATTGTTCATTAGGAAACAAATAAAGATAAAAACAAGCAACATTATTTCTTTGTTACAACAGTCTTTTAAAACCAAATGTGTCTATTACATATCTAGAAAAACTTTGTCACAATCAACATGCATATAACCTATGATTTTATCCTTCAATATATTTGCCAAATATTTTTAATGCTTTGAGATATATTTATCTTTGTTTTGCTTATGATAGAAAGAGAAAAGAAAAGATGATAAAGGTAAGAATCAAGGTCTGTTGGCCATAGACATTATTGAGAAAGAAACTATGACAGAAAACTATTTATATATTTAATTTTTTTAGTAATTTTTTTCAATATGCTTAGTAACTTATATACCTTATGGGTGTAAGTATAAGATTTAATCCTACAAAAAAATTGGACTCTTGACCCAACTCTAGTGTATAGGAAATCCATCTATCTTATATTCTCTTAAATAGATTCTTTTCTTTAGTTTCTATCTCGAGTTCAGTATTCATTTTGGATTGCCAATTTAATTTGAAATTGTGTCATGTAAGGCCCATTAAAGTGGAAAGCGGTCCCTACTCAAAGATTTTCAAAGCTCGACCTTAAGACCTCTAGTTAATAATAGAAGAATTGTAAAGCTCGAAGGTCTTTGTGAGATCTGAACTATGCTCCTAATCAGGTGCACAAATTATTCACAATCTCAACAGGTGAGCAAATTATTTAATTCAAGGTAAGACTATCACCTGATGCATATTGTATCGGATTATCGCGATTAGTAATCCAAACGGGGCAATAATCATCAGGGAATAAGGTCATTTTAGAGGGTAATAAAGCATAATCAGTGAAGTCTTTTAAGCCTTCAATGCAACAACTTTGTGCACTATTTGCTCTACCCCTGCTTATGTATCAAGATTCATAACCTCCATAGCATTATTAAATGTGTCATCTATATATGAACACCTTGGAGATGCCCATAAACCAATACCATTTTCCATTGTCAATTCAATCAACAAAAATCTTCTAATACTTTATTGCAACAAATTGTCAAATAAGGAACTTAACCAGTTCAATCTCACTGCAGTTTTACCATACACATACTCTAACAAGGAACTGAACTAGTTCTGAATTAACAAAGCTAGTGAGCCAATGTTTTCCAGAAACACAAAGTTACATTGCTGTAAGGACCCAATGTTTTCCATATTCAACTAAAGATTAAGTATAAAACATGTAGCTACTGTAAACAATACTTAAAACAAAATTTGAAAATAGTACAAGGATGTTCTGCAAGAACTGAACTATGAGAATACAAGAACAAATACAAGACTAATTGCCCAAGAACCTGAACAAGACTAATTCCAAAAGAATACGACAAACAAAGCACCACACAAACTTAAAAACAAGGTAATTAGTCATCATTCCAACTTCAAATACAAGAACTGTAAGCATCCACTATAAGCACAAAATACTCCACACAATGTTCGAGGATTCAATTATACATGGCCAGTTATACACTGTAAGCATCCAAAAATACATAGCCAATTATAAGTTATACACTGTAAGTATCTAAAAATACATCGCAAGTTATAAGCATCCACTGTAAGCATCCAAAAATAGCAAAATACGAAACTCCATTGTACTATTACTTAGAAATCACCCTCTAATGTTTGCCCCTCTTTGCCTTTAGCTTGTCAATTTCTATCTCCTTTTCTTTAGTCAACTGATTTGAGGTCACACATGCTTTGCCTTTCCATGCTATCTTTTTTTGTGAGTATGACATATTAGTAGGCATATTGACACCACTCTCATCACCCCTAAAGCTAATTCTTCTTGAACCAAGTAGTTGTTGATATTGCTTCTTCATTTGAAGTCTAGTCTTTGCTTCAAATATCACTCTAGGCCCAATCACTGCCTTCTCATCCTAGGATTCAATATCATCTTCAACTTTACCTTCATCAACAATTGGACTTGAAGATGTAACAAATTTAGACCTTTTTGTAGGACAAGGAGCTTCATTAATTACTTGGCTTGATTGTTGGCTTGTCTTTTGACTAGAAGATGCAACAAATTCAGGAGTTGGTATAAAGACTGATTTAATTTCTTCACTTGGTTAGGGTGCTGACACTGGCACATCCTGGAGTACTTCTCTTCCACTTTGAAGCTATAAAATTTATCAAAGAGTTAGATAATTAAGTACACATTATAAGTAATGAAAATTTGATGAAACATGACTTACTAGAGGACATTTTCTTCGATTATGACCTAGTGTACTATAGTTTCCACATGTCATTTACAACCCTTTTTTACTTTTTGACCATAACCCCTCTCTTTTTCTTGCCTCAACTTTTTCCCTTACTCTCTTATGTTTTGGTATATCAACCAATTTACGTATTTTTGGTGGTTTCATAGCTTGAGAAAGATCAACTTTCCAGAATTTTTCACCCCTAACAAGTTGAATTTTATGCATATACACTAACATGTAATCCTCTTTTGAGTACCACCAATGCATCTCATTCAGTGGTTCTTGTCTATCATATTCTAATGCTTCAATAGCATGAGGACATGATATTCCTGTCAAATCCCATGTCCTATAAGTACATTTCTTTCTACCAAGATTCACAACATGTCTATCTATACCCTCAACCACCTTATATCCTAAGTCTCCATTAGCAACAACCTGACAACCTTGTGCAATTATTCTAAAATCATTGTATAACTCCATGGCATATAGACTATAGACTTTTTTTGCTATTTTTTGATTTATAAATTTGAGTTTCTGTATTATCATTATATTTCATAAGTTGGACTACTAATAAAGGTTAGAATTTGTATTGTTGGTTCACCCATTTAGGAGGTTAGGTATGGGTGCCACTCACTGCCCATTTTAGGTCGTAAAAAATTTGATATCAGAGCTTTAGGTTTAGTGATCTTATCACATAAGGATAGGCCTAGTAGAATCTTGCAGAATGATTCGATGACGTCTTTACTTTTCATTGAAAGGCTATAGGAACTTAGGAAAACTCCTTTCTTTATTTCATTTGTGCTATTACTTGAATCCAATTGGTATCACCTAGATACCAATTGATATCTAGGTGATACCAATTTTTATCTGATCTTCTTCATTCTCTTTCGTAATGGTTAGAACTAGAGCAACATGAAACTGTTGTAGCTCTTATGGATGCGTACTTAGAGACAAATATGTTTTCTTGCTTGAATACAGACCTTTGATGACTAGTGACCAATATGATCTCTTCGTCAATATTCAAGGATATTAAATTTGAGGATGTTTATGATTTTCTTGTCGGTTATCATGAGTTGCTTCATAAGATATATATAATAGAGAATTTTGTTATTGAGTTCATGACATACTAATTGCAAGGAGATGTCAAAATATGACAGAGGTCTCATGTTGAGTACTGACCAACAAAGGTACCTTCTATGACTTGGACGATATTTTTGAACTTTTTCATAGAGAAATATATTCCTCAAGCCTTGAGGGACAAAAAGAGATATGAGTTCCTTAATATAAACCAAAGGAAGATGTTTGTTGCAACATATGAGGCTAAAATTTCATGCCCTATCTAAATATTCTACACAAGTTTGCTTCAGTCCGAAAGATAGAATTTGCCACTTTATGAAGAGACTGAGGTCAGATTTGCAGATTTCAACTGTGAGGTGGCTGCTTCAGCAAAATATTTTCAGAAAGTAGTTAATTTTGTTATCTAGGTAGAGGGGATGGAGCCAGATGATTTCACCAAGATGACGATATTCAAGAAGTTTCACAAAGGAGGTAGATTTAGCAGTTCTTACTCTAAAGGGTAGAGTTCTGGTGGTTACTCAACCCCTTCGATTCAGTCTTCATTACAGGTTTCGAATAGGCTTCTATTAGGGACTAACCAACTTATTCCTAATTTTGGAAATTATATTCAATCTTCTTATCTTCACAAAGGCCTACTGTTGACCCTAAGGCTTACAAAGTGTTGGACGGAGTTCGTCCACATCTCCCTTTATCTCCATTGATTTGAGTTAAGTTGAGTTTGAGTGTTTTGAATTTCTTGAATTAAATTATTAAGTTATCTATTTTCTATTGCGTTTTTTGTACATAAAAATGTATCGACGATATTCATGAGTTGAGTATTTAATTTGGATGTATATTTATGTTTTCATTCACATGAACCCTAATGGAGGATCATATTTGATTTTATGTATTATTTCAAATTGAAATTGATGGTCATTTTTGTATGTTGAGAAAAATGATTTTGAACTAATTTGAACAAATTTTATTGATGTCCACGTGAATATGAGTTTTTAAGCATAAACAATGATTTGAGAAGGAGTCTTGACGATATATGAATGACTTTTGAAGCATGTTTTAAATGCAAGTACATGATGTTTGGAGAAAGGATTTGATGCATTTTGAAAGACTTTTAAAGTATATTCCTTTTATTTTTAAAAAAAGATTTGATGATTGAGATGTGTTTGAACTAATGAGAGTCCAATGAGACTTAGTGAGATGATTTAAAATGTTGGTAGATATGAGCACATGTTCTAGAAGTAGTATTGAGCACCAATTTGAGTAAGAGTATAAATAACTCAAATCTCATAAACTATGCCGCCAACATAGGATGAGAAATGGGCCATATCCCTAAAGTCTATAAAGAAAACTTTATTTGATTGATTATGGATCTATGGATGGTGATCATCCCTTACCCTGATAAGATATTGGATGGATGCGGCAATGACATCAATTTGTTCTATCATCACTGTCACGACCCGGATAGGGGCTTAGATGTGACATGGCGAAGAAGAACCCGAAAGTCCTCGATCAAGCCATCATTGCATCATTTTACACCTCATCGGTTCGGAAGCGCGAAAAATAAACACATAACATATAAGTTCTAGGGAATTGGGACTCAACCTATGGGGGCACACCGGGGTTATGGGACTTTCCACATAAGCACATAGTCAATAAAAAATCCCCAATATTTAACTCAT
>JBCEWC010017280.1:0-12600 GCA_038996855.1 Solanum aculeatissimum
TTTTTCTGAAACTGTTAAATCCCACTAACCTAATTTAATACATGGGTCAAGTGATGTAGAGTTTTAAATAAATTAATCTTTAACCCACCACTTAAATTAATTATTCCAACTTACCCACAAATTAAATAATCTTAGTTATCAAATAATTCAAAGTATCCACGAAATTTTTTTATGAGAAGAATATTGTATAAAAATAAGAGGACTAATTATCTAAATGACCTAATGGGTCTTTACATTAGAATCGAATTTAAGTTGTAAAATTTTGAAATTAAAATTAAAAAATTATAGTATTCAATCTGAATGATCCAAATGTCCACTCTGAAGTTTTGAATTCGAGCTTTAGATATAATTTTTTTTTAATAAAAAGTATTTCCTCCAGAAAGATCCTTCACAATGTAAATTTAAATTAATCACATTTTCATGCGGACATGGAGTACTAAATGAACAATTAAAAAATATATATATGAAATCGTGATCCTGCTGAAAACCACTACGTATATTACTTTATTTAATTTATAATAAACTGAAAAAATACGATATATAAATCCAAATCAATGTTTCGTTTACGTATAAAAGTCTCGCAACAAAATTAAAATAATATACTAGGTTGTATAAACAAATTAAAATATTTAGGTGGGGGTCTATTTTATTTATTTAATATTTTTAAATGTGGAATTAATACGTGGCAAATCAATAATAGTGGTTTATGTATGATGTATGTAGCCACCTCTACGTGTATATGAGTAAGCAAACTAGATAACAGCTCATTTTATCTTGTGCCACGTGTTTATGAAATTGATAAGATTATTAAAAAAATATTATTTTACTAGTACTAAATAAATAAATTAATAGTAATGTATTTTCCACTAATAATTTTATTAAGCAAGTTGAGTGGATTAATTATACTGTATTTACCTTTTTTGGGGTGGATGGTGTGTGGTTGGATCTGACTTCGTTATAGGGTTTGTACGTTGAGCAACTTCGAATTCTGTTGTGTCGATGCACAAAGCAAGCACATAAGAATTGTGTAAATCTTTGATCTGTCTATCATTGCT
This sequence comes from Solanum aculeatissimum, assembly GCA_038996855.1. Classification (NCBI taxonomy): domain Eukaryota; kingdom Viridiplantae; phylum Streptophyta; class Magnoliopsida; order Solanales; family Solanaceae; genus Solanum; species Solanum aculeatissimum. The sequence goes on from JBCEWC010017280.1 coordinate 1,056, forward strand.
TATGTTGGTACGGGTAGTTTTTGATTTGTCTATCGTTGCTTATATTGGTGGGCGTGGGGTAAAAAGTAAATTAATATTTTGAATAATTAAAAAAAATTAAAAAAATTATTTTATTTTAATCATCATATCACATATCATATTTTTTGAAAATTAATTTGATTATTCTCTTTATTTTATGTGGCAATTTTTAAAATCTATTGTATGAAAAATAATTCTATGTCTCGAGTGGGAATATATGAATAGTTTCAAAAACTAATGCAAGCACGCACTAGGATTTTGAAAGTCAAATATAGTCTATAAAAATATTCTGTTATATCAAATAAGAAAATTACTTTCATTTTAGGATTATCTTTTTCTATAAAATAAAATCTATGAAAATATTTATACGTTTGTTCGTGAGAATGAAACTCAAAGGAATAGATTGGGGCTGCACAAGCGATAAAACATGTGATTTTATTCGATGCAAAGCGGAGAATCTTATCAAAGCTTGACATGCTGCAAATTCTTTTTGGTATGAAACGCACTTTAAAAGTTTTAAAGTTGAAATTTTATGAATAAAAATCTTGTAAAACGAAAACTTTAACATTAAATACCCCTAATTAATGTAATTACTATTTTTTGTATTTTAAATTTGAAGTTGAAATAATAGACTAAATTAATAAAAAAGCATTTATATAAAACAATCTTCAAATATTATTTTAAATCACATTCATTTTTCAAAATCACTTTATTGTTACAAGAGGTTGATAGAGAAATTAAGTAGGCAAGACATATATGAAAATTATTAATGATTCAATGAAAATCAAAACTAGCAAGATGCATAATCTTTATTTAAGAACCACATCATATAAGTCTGTCCCATTTTATCTGCTATTCTTTTTTTTAATTCGTATAAAATATATTATTTTATTTTAATTAAAAATAATTTAATTTTAAAATATTTTTTTTTATTTTTAATAAAATAATTCTTAATCACACAAATATCTAGTTTAAATTATAAATTTAATTTATTTTTTTTGAAATATCGTATCAAATAAAAAAATACTATATAAAATGAAACGAAGATCCGAGAGATATGAGAAAAAAGAAAAATTGCATTTGTCACATCACCTAATATCTTTTGTATCTCAACTAACATCATGCCCAAAAGTAATCACATGCAAGACCACAAATTGAAGTAACATTTAGGACCCACAAAATCATAATTAGGTAGGTTAAGTAAGTAATATGATAATTAATTAATTGTGTGAAAAGGAACATCAATTATACATTTTCTAGAGTTAGATCTAAACTCCTTATTATCATTGTGATCCTTTGATAATGTATAAGTACATGAACTAACACAATAAGTAGGTATTCATTTTGTTAAAAAAAATATCTACAAAATTTGTGTTAGGTACGTTGATTATTGCATAATTATAAGTTGTTGAGTTACATATTACGATAATATATCAGACTTACATAATAATATTTTAATGGAACAAAATGAATTAGATCGAATGGATAACTATAAATGTTATCCAGTTTGTTATTCTAAGATACGACTAAAATGTGATTAATTTATAAGGAGAAATATCATTGTATATTATTTATATTTTACCAGGCCTCAATTAACCAGATTAATTCAACTTAATTATGCAGTATAAACTACATAAATAGCTATTAATTATCATTTATTTATGACCATTTGATGATTATGGTGCCATATTAAGAAAATTCAGCAGTATGGACAAGATAACAAAGATTATGGGAAAGTGGTAAATACATTTAAAAAAAAAATTGAATTAGTTATCTCAAATTTGAATTTTCGATCATTTATGCTAGAGAGTACTCTGAAGGTATGGCATCTGAGTTTAACTCAAGCTCAAAAGCTAACTCATGCGTGAGGATTGTCCAAAGTTATATGAGCAGATCATTGCTAGTTCATTCTCAAATTAATGTCAGACTCTACAATAATAATATATTCAATGTAATCCCATAAGTAGACCCACTCTTATGGTCCTTTCACATCTGAGATTAAACTGGAGCGTAGTCAAGGAGTGAGTCCAAATAAAAATGAATTTGACTCTGATATTATGTGTAACTATCAATCCAACTGATAATATTGACCTAGACTTACTGTAGTAAGACTTGTCTACTTATAAATCCAACATCTCTATGTCCCTCAAAATTAGATAATTGTTGCCTAGGAGTATGAAAATATCTCCGATTCATGAATGTGCATGTACTAATTCGAACAATAAAAACTCGATAAAAATGTTTGATTCCGTGGTAGTGGTTGGAGGGGGGGGGAGGGTTGATGAATGGAGTGTTATCTCAGATGAATGAATGAAATCCTGAATTCTTTATAAGACTTTGAACAATCTTTCTTCTTTTTAACTAAATATTTAAACGTAATATACTTTTTTTTAAATAAATTAATTTAATCGAATTTGAATATTGATACCGATCGAAATGATCCATGTGATAAATGTTATTATATTCGATTGAATTCCTTGTCATACACCACTAGGAGTGATAAGAAAACATAGTACGTAAAATATAGTGGCTAATATTATTCTATATTCTTTTAATTTGTGATTCCAACACTTTCCACGCAATTATGTTTTATAAAAGTTTTATTCCAATGCTTAACGATTATGACATAAATTGAATAAAAAAATCTCAAGTAAATTATTTACTTTAATAGTATGATAGTAACAACAATTTATCTATTTGATTTCTTTTTGTAAATATAAGAATCTTTTTATTTTGTTTTTTCCAAGAGTTAAAACAAAAATAAATTGTCGCTGATTGAATCATTTAAGATGTGGAAAACGTGGTCTCTTTACAGCCATAATTATAAATTATTTTATTTTCATATATATATGTGTGTGTAATAAATTTACTAATCAAAAGTAAAATAAGTTCCCTATGGACCAAATATCACAAGATTTTTTTTAAAAAAAGAATAGGGAATATATAAATACCTACAATTGAGGGTATAATTTAGTAATTATTCTAGTTCACACTAAGACACATCTTTTATTAAACGCGGAATATAATAGTTCTTTTTGATGAAAGTTTGAATTTTTTAGAGTGTATTTTAATTTTTGGCTTAAGTTTTCTGATGATAATCGATTCAATCTCTAATAAAAAAAAAGATATATCTTGATGATATTTTATCACTTGTTGTTCGAACGATGTGAGACACAATAGTTCTCTTCGATGGAAGTTTGATTTTCCTAGAATATATTCTAATTTTTGGCTTAATTCTTATTCTAATAATCAATTCAACCTCTGATAAAAAAAGATATACCTTAGTTATATTTCATCGAATGATGCGGGATACAATAGTTCTCTTCGATGGAAGTTTGATTTTTCAAGAATATATCCTAATTTTTGGCTTAATTCTTATTCTTATGATCGATTCAACCTCTGATAGAAACGATATACCTTGATTATATTTCATCACTTGTTGTTCGAACGATATTTTATTAAATTATTAAAATAAAAGGTTTTCTACTAATTTTTTTTATATAGTCTTGAATTTAAAATCTCTAAATAAAAATAAAAAAATTTAATCATTCCACTACAATTTTGATGATGTTATATATGAGCGGCAAATTCTGATTTATTATTTAGCTCATCTTTTATCTGATGTATTATATCTTAAATCACTCTTATCTTTTCGAAAAAAATTCTAGTATACTATTTTAATTTGCCTATTAGAGGCTATAATTATATTATGTTGTTTGGTAACAAAGAAAGTGAAAGAAAACTATTGTGGAAAAAATAAAATAAACATAATTAGGGGAAGACCAATGAAATAGCCTAAAAGGATTGATTTGAGATTGCATGTCCATATTTTTCAATTTTGTCCAACCAACTACATAAATATCTTATGATGATGGACAAACAATTCTTCATTCAAATCATTTGGCCTTTCCACACTAAAGTCCTTCCTTTAATTTCTTATATTTTGAAAAGTTTGACAAAAGAGAAAAACCACTAAAATAAGAAATTGTGACACCAACTTAAAGGGGAAGCCAAAATATTAATTAAGGGGTTTAAAATTTGAAGAAGTAAACATACGAAGTAATCGAAAACGATTTGATATCTATTATATATACATATAAAATTATTTTAATCTTATATAAATAATATAATTTTTCAGCAAAGAGGGTTCAGATAGATGAACAATAGGATTAGTTCACATCTAAAATCAAATAGAATGATTCTTTTTTCAAACAAAATTTATTTCGTGGGACTTAATGGGAATATAATTTAAACATGAAAAAATTATTTGGGCGAGTAGTTTTTAAAAAATAATTACTGATTTTAGGAGCTTTTTTTAATTTATTATCATTGATAATAATACATAATAATATTGTGATAAATCTGAATTTGTATTAAAAGTGAATGTGCATGCAATATAAATATATTAAGAAATTGACATAACGTGTACTAAATGTGTAATAAATGTATTATTCATTAATAAAATTTGCATGATATATATTTTATACACAATTCTTTGTAATATATGTTAAAACTATATTATAAATATAATAAAAGTGTTCAACGAAAAAAATTATTATTGCTATAAATAATAAATATTTTTTTTTAATATAATATATCTATGTAATTTTTTCTTTAAACAATAACCACATGGAAGGATATTTTATGCAAATTTTTGTGTCAGCCAGCCACATTGGCCATGTTGGGAAAAATGTAAAAGATGAGCCCAGTCATAGTTAGAGAAGTCAGCCCAGTTAATGTATTGGGCCCTGAATAGCTAATTAATGGGCCTAGCTAGATGCTATAAACGTCTCAGAATAACAAACATATAAAACCTAATTATGTTTCATGACTATAGTTTGCACTTCGTAACTATAGTTAGCATTTGGATACCTTTGTATAATTCGTAGTTTTGTATAACGTTTGTATATTTTTTTATATAATTCATTCATAACGATTGTATAATTCGTTACACAATTCACAGTGTTTGTATATTTCGCTATGCAACTTGATTCGCGCACAATTTTTGCATAATGCACACAACATTTTTATAAATCACGCGAATTATACAAAACTGAAACTGTAATTACAACTAAATGTTTGTCGCGAACCATAATTAATTCAAACTATAACAAAGTTAGCTAGTTAACTAGTATATACTTGCTTATCCGGATAATTTTCCCTTACAAAGAAGAAGGATGATAAAAGAGAAAAAAACCACATAAATAATGTATTTAAGAGTGAATTCTAATTTTCAATACATAATATTAGATTCCTCAATGTATAATAAAATAATAAATGAATTAGAAAAACAAACAATTTTTTTTTAAAAAATGATGGTCAAACAATGATGTTGAGTATAAAAATACATGCATTATAGTCAAACAATCTTATGATGGGGCAAGAATTATCTATCTAACGAAACAAGAAGACACATACATACAATGTATCATAGAACACGTATAATGTCAAACGTCACGTAGAATAAACGTGTCTGTTATTTAATTTTATATAAATTTAAATATTGATTTATATGCAACTAAAATTTAAAAACATAAATATCAAATAAGATTAAGCTATAAAATATATTTATATATTATATCTAAAGTTTATAATATTATCTGCGACAACTGACATATCCTCCCTACCAATTAGATTATAAAATAATTAATTTGGCGTGGAGTAATAAAATGCATCAAAATGCCATTCACGACGAGAGACATCGGTTCACTAAATGATTTGGAGTGGAGTGACATTTTAATACTATTAAAATCTATCAAAATAATTTACATATAATAAAAAAAATATTTATCCAACAATCGAAAAAATAATGTGATACGATGAATATGTATATATATTTTTTAATCAGAGATTTTAAATTTGAATTCTGAATATAAAAAAAAAAATCAAAAAAAAGAAGAAGGAAAGCGATGGAAAATGCGTACCGGAAATATGAAAGGAATTTATTCGATTTCAGAGATTTAAATATTATGTTTTTACATATTAATACCCCCAAGTTTTAGTAATTCTATTTCAGCATCAAAGTTTTTTAGGTAAAATCCTCTGAAGAGTTTTAGTGAACAACTTCTTCCTTAATCAGCAAAATGAGCTCTTCATCATGCTTTTTTCTCACCAACCCCTTTTCTTCGGTTTCGGGTTTGACCCATCTCCGCCGTCGGTTCAACAATGCGAGATTCGGCGGCGTCGGTGGCGGTGGTGTTAGAATCGCCGCCAGCCTTAACGTGGAAGTGCAGGCACCGGATTTGAGCAAAGAGGTGATGGAGGAATCTAACAAGGTTTTTGTGGGTACGTATGCTAAGGCTTCATTGGTTTTGTCGAGTGGCAAAGGATGTAAGTTGTATGATATTGAAGGGCGAGAGTATTTGGATTTGACCTCTGGTATTGCTGTGAATGCACTTGGACATGGTGATCCTGATTGGATTAGGGCTGTTACTCAACAAGCTAATATCTTAACCCATGTCAGCAATCTTTACTATACTCTCCCTCAGGTGAACCTTTTTTGGGCTCTCATTTTGTTACAAATTTCTTTTGGAATTATAGTGCACAACAACAATAGCATAACCAGTGAAATCCCACATTTGGAATTATTGTGCACAAAAAGGGGATTTTTTTCGAAGTTTCCTTGGATACAAGCTTTCTTTTTCTTTAAAAAAGGTGTCTTTTATATATTTTTAGTGGTATTTGGAAGGAAACAGGATAAAATAGAGTGGGATGGATGGATATTAATGATCATATATAGTAGCACTAATTCCATGGAATACCTGAACCAATAACAGGTACCCAGTAATCTGTCCACAAAGGCTAGAATAGATAGACAGAAATCATGTAGTGTTCTTGGAATTTGAAGCTGAGATTCATGGTGCTTGACCCACTTCATTGACCATTAGGCCACTCTCTTGGGTGCTTGTTATTTAGGCTTCTTAAGTAGTCAATATGAGGACAGGAATATTACCCAATTCTGAGGTATCGGTTTCTCTGGTCACCAACACTAGAACATACGGAAGGAAATCACCTAGTGTTTTTGTTTCTGCTGGGATATGAACCATGAGACCTCATGGTGCTCAACCCACTTCATTGACCTTTAGGCCATACCCTTGGTGCTTGTTGTTTAGGTTTCTTAAGTTATCAGAATGAGGATAGGGAATATTACTCGATTCTATTATGTTCAAGTTTTCTGGTTGTTGTTAGAATGTGCATTCAATAGAGTCGAGTATATATGGTTCTGGATTGAAAAGAAATAGCAGTATCTAATTGTGGATTCATTTTGTGCAACTGAATGGTATGAAGTGTTAATTGGAACTTACTAGCAGTGCGTAAGTTTCTTCTTTTCTGGACTTTTTTTGGGAGATGTTGGCAAGAAGGGTCTTATTTATGGGCGGAGCTAGAGAAAACCTTATATTTGTGTTATGAATATCACTATATATGTAAATTTAGTTTATCCGAATTCCAGGGTAAGCTACAATTTTTAGAATGCAGAATTCATAAACTCAACTCTGCCTCTGCCTCTGGTCTTATTCAGCAGAGCGATCCTGAACATGTTTGTTCTTCTATATCTCTAACTTGATATATCAAATTAATTACCTTCTTAACTGTAACTTTGTATATGATTGATTATTATGGCTTCAAGGAGCATCTTTTCTCCTCCATCTAAAAAAGGATCTTTGTATATAACACTAACACAGTGTTCTATTACAGCTGGAGCTTGCAAAACGCCTTGTTGCTAGTTCTTTTGCAGACCGTGTTTTCTTGTCAAACTCTGGAACGGAAGCAAATGAAGCTGCAATTAAATTTGCAAGGAAGTTCCAGAGATTCTCTCATCCCGATGAGAAGCAACCTCCTATGGAGTTTATTGCCTTCTCCAATTGCTTCCATGGAAGGACCATGGGTGCTGTTGCTTTGACAAGCAAAGAACATTACAGATCACCTTTTGAACCTGTAATGCCAGGAGTTACTTTCCTGGAGTATGGCAATGTTCAAGCAGCTGAAGAACGAATTCAGAGTGGTAAAATAGCTGCTGTATTTGTCGAACCAATCCAAGGTGAAGGTGGCATATATAGTGCAACAAAAGAATTTTTACAAGCACTGAGGACTGCCTGTGATAGTGCAGGTTCTCTTCTTGTCTTTGATGAGGTTAGAAACTTTACAGATTACATTGCTACTACTCTAGCATATTAAGCTTATGTCTCATCTGACAAGCATGAATGCCCTTTTTATTGAAGAAAATTACATAAACATACAGGCAGTTACCTTGACCAATACCGCATGTCTTTGTAAAGTAGTAATGCATTGTATTATTTTTGTAAGTTAATTTCTCTAGGATTCGTCAAACGAAACATATGAAAATGTAAACTTGATAGTGAAACGGATAGAAAAGTTCAGCATTTTGCACTTTAGGTTATTTGGTTGAGAAATAAGTTATGCAGGGATCATACTAGTTAACATTATTTCAATAATGAATAGTGGTTTCCAATTACTTCAGGAGGAAATTTTTTACCACTCTTGTTATTTTTTATATACTCAATTCACCATAAGCTGGCATATAAGATTAAGGTTTTTCATTCACTAAGAGCAATATATTGCTTAAGATTGGTTTATATTTATTGTGTAGATAAATAGCTGATTGAAGAAATATGAACACTATCTACTCGTTAAAAAAAGGTTAGAAATTATAAATGTCATTTCAAAGTTTAGTTTGATGATCGACTTCTTGGGTTGTTAACTCTCTCCTACTGTGACAATGATCATTCTGGAATAAAATTGGATGGAATGAGTCAATGCACAATTCTATACTGAAGTTTTTACTTGTATTTTCTTTTATTAGGTTCAATGTGGCCTAGGAAGAACTGGTCATCTTTGGGCGCACGAAGCTTATGACATATACCCAGACATAATGACTCTTGCGAAGCCTCTTGCAGGAGGTCTACCTATTGGGGCAGTGTTAGTAACTGAAAGAGTTGCTGCTGCCATCAATTATGGGGATCATGCTAGCACCTTTGCTGGCGGTCCCCTTGTTTGCAATGCTGCAGTTGCTGTGCTGGACAAGATCTCCGGGCCAGGTTTCCTTGCCAGTGTCACAAAGAAAGGTCAATATTTCAAGGAATTGCTTGTTAAGAAGTTAGGAGGGAACTCGCATGTGAGAGAAGTACGAGGTGTGGGGCTTATTATTGGGGTTGACCTTGATGTACCAGCATCTCCTCTGGTTGAAGCATGTCAACAATCTGGGCTTCTTGTATTGACGGCAGGAAAAGGAAATGTTGTGAGGCTCGTACCACCATTGACCATCACAGAGCAAGAATTGGACCATGCAGCTGATATCTTATTCAATTGTTTGCCTGTACTAGATAAGGCCCCCAAGAACTAGGGCCAAATGAAGGTGTTCTTGCACGTTCACTTTTATGGGGAGCTTCACAGGATTGCATTGCTGATGGAAGTGTATTTTTTATGTAATACTAAAGGTATTGTCTTCTATGAAGCTCATGTTGTACCTGATTGTGTCATTCTGTTGGCTGAAGATTCATTTAGGAGCAAACTGCTTATCAGAAATACAGTTGATCTTATTTAGATTTTTTTCTGTAGAAGTGAAAGCAGTTTTTAAGTTTTAGATGTACCATCAATTTCCACCAGCTGAATCGAAATAATGGATGGTGTCCTCTGTAATAACATTATATACTTATCTGAGAGAGGCAATGGTTTTTTGAGAGAGTCCAGCACCATCAATGTAATCTTGTGTGATTTATAAACAAAAGTTCTTATACTCAAGTGAATAGTGCTGCCTTGCTTTAGCTAGGCTGAGAATATGATTTTCGACATTAAACTTCGAAAGAAAAGGACGAAAAGACAAAGCAAGTTATATATAAAAGATTATATGATACAGAAATTTTCTAGTGAAAATGTTTCACTTAGATCTACTCCGCTTGCCTGTTAATCACAACGTAAGATGAATGTCGTAGAGATGAAGATGTTAAAAAGAATGTGTTAAAATAGTTAAGTAGCTTTTAGGCACAATGTGTCATGAGCTTCTCAAAACCTATATAATAGTTGCCTATGTATTGTACAAGAGGTTTTTGAACCTTTAAAAAAGAAAGAATTAAAGATTGAAAGATCACCTATACAAAAAGGAAAATGCTCCAAATGACCTCCATAATTGTTGCTGAGATATTTTTCATGACAAAAGGAGAGAAAATTGACTATTTGAATAATATCATCTCTTATATCACTTTTTCTAGAATCAATCACTTTCAATTCACACGAATTCAAGTTGGTCAAAAATGCTTGCCTCACAACTAATAGATAAGTACCAAAAAACTACAACAGATAAGTACTATTAACTACATTATCTAGCTAATGAGGTTACATCAATAATCAATATAGATTAATGATATAGTGGTGAGACTGCTACATCCTTGATATAAGGTGGGAAATCGAAAAAATTAAAGGTTACTTCAATAATCTAGTAGAAAATTCTACACAGTACACAGCAATATATTTCAAAGAAAAAATTAAACCTGCCAATTAGCAGGTCATGGCTCTGCTAATTGAAATTCTTTTCCTGCTTCCATTTTTCCTCTTACCCTTAACTTTTTTCTTCTTCAAAGTTTTCAGCTCATCCAAAATCACAAAACTTCCACCAGGACCAACACCATGGCCAGTCATAGGAAACATTTTTCAAATGGGAGAAATGCCTCACATAACTCTGACAAAGTTTGCAAAAACTTATGGCCCCCTTATGTCCCTGAGGCTAGGAACTAAATGTCTAGTTGTTGGATCATCACCTTCTGCTGCTATTGAAATCCTCAAAAACCACGATAGAATTCTGTCAGGGAGACATGTTCCAAATGCTGTTCCATCAAAAAGATCAGAACTTGACAAGATATCATTGGGCTGGGCTTCTGAGTGCAACAATGGATGGAGATACTTGAGGACTTTATGCAGAACTGAGCTTTTCTCAGGCAAAGTACTGGAGTCTCAAGCTTGTTTGAGGGAGAAAAAATTGATGGAGTTGGTAGAATTCTTGAGGTCAAAAGAAGGTCAAGTGGTGAATATTGGAGAGCTAGTCTTTGCAACTGTGTTCAACATGCTGAGTAATTTTCTGATATCTAAAGATATGGTTAATTTGGAGAAAGAAACAGAAGATGGTGGGATTAGAAATCTGGTAAGGGGACTTGTGGAAGCTGTCTCTGTTCCAAATATATCTGATTTTTATCCAATTTTAGGTAAATTAGATCTTCAAGGTCTGTGGAAAAAAGCTAGATATGTAATGACGAAGATTCGTTCCAACTGGGAACCAATTCTTGAAGAAAGAAGGAACAATAAAGAGAGTGGTTCTTCTAGCCAGCAAGACTTCTTGGAAGCTGTCCTTAATAATGGTTTGCCCAATGATTGTATCCACCAGCTATTTGTGGTTTGTTCCCTCTCCTTCTCTCAAAATTTGCTCTGTGAGATTCATTTTTTGGTGTAAACCAAGTTAGTGTTTTGTATTTGATAAATGAAAATCAAAGCAATCATGTTATCCCTTGTGGTTATATGC
>JBCEWC010017281.1:0-12600 GCA_038996855.1 Solanum aculeatissimum
TCATACTATATTGTCATATGCATTGCATGCCCGCATACTTAGTGCATATTATGTTCTAACCCATACTCTTTGTCTACGTGTTCTAACAATATAGGGACCGGAGATAACTACTATCTTCCACCGATTGACATGTGCTCATCTTGAAGACTATTGCTTGTGGTGAGCCCTTTTGTTCAGGGTCAATAGCCACTATCTATCTACCTAGTATTGTTTTGTTACTTTCTTTACTTATGTATTGAAGGTGAGCCTCAAACTATGTCTAGGCCCCGCTTATCTTATGTAGAGGCTTGTTGGACAAACTAAACTCTTATACATTGGATTGTATTTGTCAGATATTATGAATATTGAGATATTATGATTAATGAGCTTTGATTATGCAAATGTTATTCGGTTATGCTTATTATTTTTGTGATTGTGTGAGGATTATGTGCTTATGTGGAAAGTCCCCTAACACGGAATTCCCCCATAGCTTAAGTCCTACTTACCCACCCCTTAGAGATAAATGTTATATGTTATGTGATTCATCTTCATCCCATCCCAGGCAACATCTCCATAGTTTGAGTCCAAAGCCCTGTTTCCCCTAGAATTTATGTGTTTACTTCCGCGCTTCCAAATTAATTATGTGTGTGATGATGCTATGATGGCTTGATCGAGGACTTTCGGGTTCTCTTTAGCCATGTCACTTCTAGGCCCCACTTCTGGGTCGTGACAAAGATAATATCAGAGCCCTAGGTTTGTAATGATCCTCGGAGTCCCATATGCGGCATCAATTAGAGTATTGTTCGTGGGTGTGATGTGCGCTATGTCTATGAACATGAGGCTATGATGACGTTTTAGGAATTTGCCTCTATTAATTTCTTCCTTATATAGTGTCATAAGTTTTTATGATAGTTCTTTCTAAACTCTTGGTATTCTTGTCGATCTTTCAGAATATGCCTCCCAGAAGACCTCTTCTTCCACGTCAGGCTCCAAGAATTGAGGAACATGCTTCTCGGGCATCGGTAAAGGAGCAAGTATCCCATGCTGAGTTTAGGAACATGGTATCCATGTTGGCCCAAGTCGTGTCCAACCAAGCCCGTCTGGTGAATCCTATGAACATTGGTATTCCAGCTTCAAGGGTGAGGGATTTCACCCATATAAAACCTCCAAAGTTCTTTGGCTCTAAGGTTGATGAAGATTCCCAAGAGTTCATTGATGAACTTACCAAGGTATTGACTATCATGGGTATTGGTTCGAAGGAGAAGGTGGAGTTAGTTTCTTACCAACTAAAGGATATGTCAAAAGTGTGGTACAACCAATGGCTTGTTAAGAGAATGATTGATGTCAAGGTTGGATGGGAGGAATTCAAGATGTCCTTCCTTGATCAGTTCTTCCCTCTTGAGATTAGAGAGGCTAAGATGACCGAGTTCATAAATCTCCGACAAGGTAACATGACTGTGAGGGACTATGATCTTAAGCTCACTAAGCTTTCCATGTATGCTCCTATGCTTGTGTCCAACCCCCATGCAAGGATGCACAAGTTCATCTCTGGTGTATCAGTTTTGGTTGTGAAGGACTGCCAAACGGCCATGCTTATTCGGGATAAAGACATCTCAAGGCTCATGACATATGCCGAACAAATCAAGGGTGAAAAGCTAAAGGAGAGGAGGGTGCACGAAGCTAAGAGGGTCCGTCTTGATGGAGGGTTCTCCAATGTCAAAAGTAGTGGTGGGTTTGGCCGTTACCATAAAGGCCAAGGTTCAAATGTGAGAGTTTCCAATCCAAAGGTGCCTACTTCTAAGGCACAAGTTGGGGGTGTTCCCAAGTTTTCTCATTGTGGTCAATGTGGGGGAAACCATGCGGGTGAATGTAGAAGGGTCACGAGTGCTTGCTTTGGATGTGCTAGCTTGGACCACAAAATCTCAAATTGCCCAAAGAATGTGAAGGACAAAGTTGCTCCCGGTGATCAAGGGAAACCAAAGGCCCCGATTGGTGGTGCTCGTAGAAATAACCGATTCTATGCTCTTCATGCCCGCCAAGAGGTGGAGAAAGCTCCGATTTTCGTGACTAGTATGTTGAAAATCTTTAACTTTGATTCTTATGCTTTACTTGATCCGGGTGCAAATTTATCATTTGTGACTCCTCTATTGGTTATTAAATTTGGTGTGAGTTCTGAAATCTTGAGGGAACCTTATTCGGTGTATACTTCTGTGGGTGATTCTATTGTTTCCCGGAAAGTGTATAGGGGTTATCCCGTGTCGTTGTTGAATAAAGTGTTCCCTGGTGACCTTGTAGAACTTGAAATGTATGATTTTGATGTCATTCTTGAGATGAATCGGTTGCATGCATCATATGTCTCAATTGATTGTAGAACTAGACAAGGTAAATTCCAAGTTTCTAATGAACCCGTGTTGGAGTGGAAGGGTAGGGATTCTGTGGTTAAGGGTCAATTTATTTCCTACCATAAAGCCTGGTAGATGATTTGTAAAGGGTGAGTCTATTATATTGTGCAGGTTAGAGATGTGGAGGGTGAGTCACCTAGGCATGAAGCGGTCCCGATGGTAAATGAGTTTCCTGAGGACTTGCCCGGTATTCCTCCCGATAGAGAAGTGGATTTTGGTATAGATCTTCTTCCGAATACTCAACCTATTTTTATCTCTCCTTATCATATGGCCCAGGCAGAGTTGAAGGAATTGAAAGATCAATTGAAAGATTTTTTCGAAAAGGGGTATATTAGACTTAACATTTCACCTTGGGGTGCTCCGGTGTTATTTGTGAGAAAGAAAGATGGGTATCTCCAGATGTATATTGATTACAGGAAATTGAACAAGGTTACCATTAAGAATAGGTACCCGTTGCCTAGCATTTATGATTTGTTTGACCAACTTCAAGGAGCTACTCATTTCTCCAAAATAGAGCTTCACTCAGGTTATCATCAATTGAAGGTGAGGGTGTGTGATATTCGAAAGACGACTTTCCAGACTTGTTATGGACATTTTAAATTTGTGGTGATGTCATTTGGGTTGACTAATTCTTCGGCGCTATTTATGGATCTTATGAATCGTGTGTTCAAGCCTTTCCTTGATTGTTTTGTGGTGGTCTTTATGGATGATATTTTGATCTACTCCCATAGTGAACAAGAGCATATGGGTCATTTGAGGTTCACTCTCCAAACATTGAGAGAAAAAAAGTTGTATGCCAAATTTAGCAAGTGCGAGTTTTGATTGGGAGAAATTTCCTTCCTTGGTTATGTGGTGTCTGGTGATGGCATTAAGGTTGATCCTAAGAAAACCTAAGCAGTGAGGGATTGGCCTAAACCATTGACTCCTTCGGATATTAGAAGTTTCCTTGGTTTGGCCGGCTATTATAGAAGGTTCGCTGAAGGGTTTTAATCCATAGCATCTCTATTGACCAAATTAACTCAAATGAAAGCAAAGTTTGTGTGGACTAATGAATATGAGAAAAGTTTCCAAACACTGAAGGATCGACTTACATCAGCCCCGATTTTGACCTTTCCAAATGGGTTAGATGGTTTTGTGGTTTATTGCGATGCATCGTGTATTGGTTTGGGTTGTGTACTTATGCAACATGGTAAGACGATAGCTTATGCTTCCTGATAATTGAAGGTGCATGAACAAAATTATCCGACTCATGACCTTGGGTTAGCGGCGGTAGCGTTTGCATTTAAAATATGGTGACATTATTTGTATGGGTTTCATTTGGATGTCTTCACCGATCACAAGAGCTTACAATATGTGTTCACCCAAAGGGACCTTAATTTGAGGTAAAGGAGATGGTTGGAACTTCTTAAAGATTATGATATGAGTGTCCTTTATCACCTCGGTAAGGCTAATTTTGTGGCTGATGCTCTTAGTAGACTCTCTATGGAAAGTGTGACACACGTGGATGAGGGAAAGAAAGAGATAGCAAATTATGTGCACCGTTTGGCTAGTTTGGGTATGAGGTTGCCATCCGACAATGGTGGAATCCTTGTGCAAGGTGGATCCGAGTCCTCTTTGATAGTTGTTGTTAAGGCTAAATAATATTTAGATCCTTCCTTGGTTGATTTGAAAAAGTCGGTTGCCGATGGGAAGATTGATGTTTTCTCCCAAGGGGGAGATAGTGTGCTTCGGTACCAAGACCGAATATGTGTTCTGGATGTGGATGGATTGAGGGAAATAATTATGAAAGAGGCTCACAATTTTCAATATTTTATTTATCCAGGATCTACAAAATGCACCGAGATTTGAGGGAGTTGTATTAGTGGCATGGTATGAAGAAAGATATAGCAAAGTTCGTATCGGAGTATCCTAATTACCAACAAGTGAAAGTGGAACATCAAAGGCCCAGCGGCTTGACACAAGATATTGAAATCCCTACTTGGAAGAGGGAAGATGTGAATATGGACTTCGTGGTTGGGTTACCTCGTACTCAGAGACAATTTGATTCTATATGGGTGGTTATTGATAGGATGACCAAGTCGTCTCACTTCTTACTAGTTAAGACTACATATAGTGTCGAGGAGTATGCTAAGGTTACATTCGAGAATTGGTGAGGTTGCATGGTATACCGAGGTCTATCATATCGGATCGTAGCACTCAATTTACTTCTCATTTTTGGAGGTCCTTTCAAAAAGGACTTGGTACTAAAGTCAAATTGAGCACTGCATTTCATCCTCAAATCGATTGGAAAGCTGAAAGAACAATTCAAACATTGGAGGATATGCTTAGGGCTTGTGTATTGGAGTTCAAGGGAAATTGGGATGATCACCTACCGCTCATCGAGTTTGCCTACAACAATAGTTTCCATACTAGTATTGGTATGGCTCCGTTTGAAGCTTTGTATGGTAGGATATTTAGGTCTCTGGTTGGTTGGTTTGAAATAGGTGAGGCATCCTTGCTAGTCCTGGATTTTTTTGTTGAGGCTATTGAAAAGGTGAAGTTGATTCGGAAAAGGTTGAAAATAGCCTAAAGTCGCCAAAAGTCTTATTCGGATGTTAGGAAGAAGGACCATGAATTTCGTATTGGTGATTTTGTGTATGTGAAGGTGTCCCCCATGAATGACATCATGCATTTTGGCAAGAAGTACAAGTTGAGCCCTCGGTACGTCGGACCTTATGAGATTGTGGAACGGGTTTTCAATGTGGCTTATCGGTGGGACTTGCCTTTGGACATGAGCTCCATTCATCCGGTATTCCATGTGTCTATGTTGAGGAAGTTGGTTGGTGACCCCAAGGAAATTGCACCTTTGGAGGGTGTAATGATTGAAGAAAACCTAACTTATGAAGAGGTGTCGGTTTAAATTTTGGATAGACAAGTGAAGCAGCTTCGCAACAAGAAGGTAGCTTTGGTCAAGGTTCTTTGGAGGAACCAAGAAATTAGAGTGCGACATGGGAAGCGGAGTTGGACATGATGGAGCGATATCCTTATCTCTTCCAATATACTTAAGCCTAAGATACTAGGTTCTATCCTTGTATGGTCCAAATTCTTTAAATTCTTGAGTTTCATGACATTGCATGCATACATGAGCACAAAAATGATTTAAATGACATTTTGACATGAGTTTTGACAGACTTTTTAAATAATGCATGATTCTTTATAAAGTTGATGAAAATGTCTCTTTTTTTATTGTTGTCCTCAAGTCGTAGTTTGCTCATTCGAGGATGAATTTTCCCAAGGGAGAGATGATGTAACAATCCAAAAAATTTTGAACTTCGTAATGGTTGGTCAAGGTTAGTGTTAAACTGGTCATGGCTGAAGTTTTGTGGCCGGATTCAAAATTGACCTTTTGGTGAGGTTGTGAGGCCGGTTAGGTAGTGTACTTTGAAAGATCATAACTTTTCGTATAGGATAAACTCTGTGGGTTTTTACATATCAAATTGAATCTCTTTGAGTTATCTTCGCAACTCAACTAGTTTCACTCAATTCAAAGATCGTATGTGAATGTTATGGACAAAACAGTGAGACTACCCATAATTGGAAGGACGCCAGAAATAGGGTTCTGGAAATGGGTTAAGGGATGGACCACAGACCGTTTGGTGGTCCATGGTCAGTGTGGGTTTCCATGGGCTATTACAGTGAGCTCCCAAGGGTAGGGAGCTAAGCCATGACCCAAGTAAAGTCCCACGGACCACCTCACGGTCCGTGTGACCCTTCACGGCTAGTGAGGGGTCCCGTGAGGTTATCCAGTGGGCTTGCCATGGTGCGTGGCTGGACTCCAGGCCAAGTGTGGCTCCACGGACAATACCAAGGTTCGTGTTCAGCCACACAGTTCATGAGTCCCTCCATGAAGTGTTCCAGAAGGTCCCCAAAGAGTTAGAGCCAAAACTAAGGTCAAGTGAAGCCACACGGACAGGTACACAGTCCGTGTACCTGTAGACAGCCCCTGGGTGCCTTCCGTGTGGCATTGTCTTTTAGTGATTAGTCTGTTTCATTAATGGTAATTTCATAAATTGGCTTAATCATATGACTCTTTTAACCTCCCTAAAGTTTCCAAAACCCCTAAATTCAAACCCTAATGCTATTTCACTCACCAAAAATCATCAATCTTCTCTAAAATTTCTTGAATTCCATTGACCTCCATTGTTGAAAGCTTGAAGAAAATAGGGGAAGATCATCTTGCTTGCTAAATTCTTCAATTCTTGTGGTTAATATTTAGGTATGTGGGTTTGATTCATGGAGTTCCTTTCATTAATGAAGACCCAAGAACCCTACTGCTTAATGTATGATTTTAAGTTTCTTCAAGTTATGGGTTCTTCTAATTTTTGTGAAATTCATTGTATTGGATTATGGGTTATAGAAATTAGGTGAATTAACGATGATTTAAGTTTGAATTTATTGAATTGCATGGAAATTCTTGAAGAATCAATGTGCATGTCCCTTAATGGTTTAATTATACATGGGTAAATTGCATTGTGTTTTGATTATGGAAGTTCTCATGATTTAAGTTGAATTATCCATTGAATTGTGATTTAAAATTTGAATTCTATTACCCATGCATTTGTTCCTCATTCATAGCATATGCATTAAAGGTTGGTTATGCTGAAACTTTTATTATAATATAATATATTAAGGCTTTTGATCACATAGTCTCTTGTTATGTGTCTTTGAGTATTTTGGGTGCTTGCACGACTTTGAAATGTTATAAAGGGTTGATATGACAAGCTATGTAGATAGGCTACTCTTATTGCATTGATATGGAAATTATTATGAGAATGATTTTGAAAACTCTTGTTGGCTTTAAGCCTAAGAATGAATATGGTTTGATCAATGGTTTTTGTTTTGACTAATGATGCATGATTTTAAAAAGAATGTAAGTCCTCCAATTTGAAGTTGCATGTATATATATGTATTCTCGTAGGATGAGACTTAGTACGGAGGGATTGGAGTCTGGGTGGAGTATCTCCAACGGTCCATACTTCTTTCCATCAAACAATGTGCCACCATGGGTTATCTCCCTAGATAGGGATTGACTTGTTATGTATCCCCTTGATGAAGGGTTTACTAGGGATCTACTTGGCAAGTATTCCGGATCCAGGTAGTAGCTCGCTCGGGTCTCCTCTGTTGTCGGTTGAGGTTATATACCCATTATATTATGATTGTAGGATTGCATCTCATGCATCATGGCATTGCTTATTGTTATATTCCTCTTTGGCTACGTGTGTTCCTTTCGTATCACGCGTCCCCTTGTCATGTCGCTTGGTCATATTAAATTATCATATACATTGCATCCCCGCGTACTTAGTGCATATTATGTGCTAACCCATACTCTTTTACTATATGTTCTAGCCATGTAGGGACCGGAGATGACTTCTATCTTCCACCAGACGATGTGTGATCATCTTGAAGACTATTGCTTGTGGTGAGCCCTTTTGTTCAAGGACAATAGGCACTATGTATCTACCTAGTATTTTTTTTGTTACTTTTTTTTACTTATATGTTGAGGTTGAGCCTCAAACTATGTCGAGGCCCCGCTTATCTTTTGTAGAAGCTTGTTGGACAAACTAAACTCTTGTACATTGGATTGTATTTGTCAGTTATTATGACTATTCAGATATTATGATTAATGATCTTTGGTTATGGAAATGTTATTCGTTTATGCTTATGATTTGATGCTGGCATTGTGTGTGGATTATGTGCTTATGTGGAAAGTCCCCTAATCCGGAATGCCCCCATAGCTTGAGTCCTACTTGCCCACCCCTTAGAGATAACTGTTATGTCCTATGTTATTCATGTTCATCCCATCCCCGACAACATCCCCATAGCTTGAGTCCAAAGCCCTATTTCCCTTAGAACTTATGTGTTATGTGTTTACTTTCGCGCTTCCGAACCGATGACATGTGTGATGATGCTATGATGGCTTGATCGAGGACTTTTGGGTTCTCCTTTGCAATGTCACATCTAGGCCCCACTTCTGGGTCGTGACACTATAGGGATGTTTTCGGGAATGGGATGAGCATGAATCACATAGCACATAACAAGTATTTCTAAGGGGCGGGTAAGTAGGACTCAAGCTATCGGGGCATACCAGGTTAGGGGACTTTCCACATAAGCACATTCCCAAAGGGCTCAGCATAAGCAAATAGCTTCAAGAGATCACTCGTCATTCAACGGTAGATAGAGGTCGTCCCCGGTCCCTACATGGTTAGAACATGTAGACAAGAGTGTGGGTTAGCACAATAAAGCACTAGCATACGGGTATGCAAATGCATATGCACATGAACCTACAAGAACCAACATGATGAGGGCACATACATATAAGAGAATATAAGAAAGGATAATATATCAATATGCCATAACCCATACTTGATCAAAATCATAGTCATAAACATGGTTGGGACTTAGCCCACATCAAAACCTTCATCAAAATCCATGATCATGCATACAAATGTCATGAGGGACAATAAGAATAGCATGGATACTAGAATTCATACTTTAAATTCAAATCAAGAGTAGTTCATAAAAAATGCAAGTTAAATCAACACTTAAATCACCATTAAAACACTACCCATGCATAGCTTAAGAGTAAGGGGATATGCATAGCTTAACTTCATCAAATCCATTGAGACTTCATAGAATTAAAACTTAAATCAACTTTAAATTACCTAATTTCTTCAGCCCACAACACAATTCAATTAATTACTTCAAAATGTAAAGAACCCAATATTAAAGAAATCTTAAAATCATAATATTAAGAGGAGGGTTCTTGGGTCTTCATGGATGAAAGGGAATCATGAATCAAACCCACATACCTTGGAATTAATCAATAGAATTAAATGATTTCACCACAAAGATGATCTGCTTCAAATTTCTTCAAGCTTTCATCAATGGAGGTCAAGAGGATTGAGAGAATTTTGAAATGAATTGAGGAGTGTTTTTATTTAAAGACCCTGTAGGGGGTCAAGGGCTAAGCAGCACCCCCAGGCTTTAACATAAATAAATAAAGAGAAACAGAAAGATACATGGAGGGGGACATCAACCTTACCTCCACCCTAGGATGGTACTCTATGACTTGCCTAGATTGGTAGCCATGAGACCCTAATTCTAGTGATATAAACCACGAAAGTACTAAGATAGGACTCCTCTCATTACAATAATCTAGGAAAGCAATAAACAAGGGAGACTCTCTCTTTACATATTTAAATAGAAAGAACTCCTAAGCCTAATCCTAAACCTATTATGAAGATTCAGTGCTGCTGCTGGAGTACTCTTGTGCATTGTTGGTCCCTGTTCCATCAAGGTGGCTTTCTCATTCTCTTCATTTGACTTCTTCTGAATGTGATAACATACATTCTGTCCATCTTCAGATGAGCCTTGCTTTCTCTAGGCAGCTGGTTGATCTCCTGGAACATTTGGTAGGTGTTGATGTGCTGGTTGTATTTTGCTAGAGAATCAGCCACTTGGTTGGCTTCTCTCAGAATATGTTGGCATCTGAATTCTTATATTTGGGCCCTATAATATTGAATCCTATTCAGCTCTTTTTGTATCCTCCACGGAGGTTTAGCTGTGTGATTGATCCATGAACTAAGCATTTATGCATCAAGCTCCAGCTGCACTTTGTTATATCCCATTTGCACACATCATTCCAGTCCTATAATTGTTGCTTGACTCTCTGCTTGCTGGTTAGTACCCTGTCCTAAAGGGTAGGCAAAGGCAATAATAAGGTACCCATTACTATCCCTTACAATTCCCCCAAGTCCTATAGTTCTAGGGTTTACAAATGCACTATCATCAGTGTTTAGTTTATCCTATTGGTCCCTAGGCTTAATCCACTGTACTGGAGTGATTCTGATATCTTGGTAACATTTTTCCATCATAATGGTAAGCACTTTCAAACCATAAGTCCAATCTATGTAAGGGAAGGTTGTCCTCATAAGCATGGACATATATTTGGTCACCATATACTTAACCTTAGATGTGTTGGGGGTTATTCCATCATATTTAGCTAAGTATCTACTCTTCCACAGGTTCCAACAAATGAAGATAGGGGTTGCTTGAAGAATGAGTCTGTGATCTACATTGTTGTGCTTGGCTTCCCACTACTTTCTTATATGTTGTGTCAGAGATTGCCCTACAGTAATGATGCTAAGGAAAGCAGCAAAATATTTCCAGATCTTCCTAGCAAAGGATACATTGATTAGGATATGGTCAATAGTATCCCATCCTGGACTAGAGCAGCAACAACAATTGTTAGGGTCATAACCAAAGGTTCTCAACTTCTCATTGGTAGGAAATTTAACCCTCATTGCCCTCCATAACAGAAAAGAGCACTTAAAGGGAATGGATTTGTGCCAGGTAAGTTTGTTAATGCTATTTTGGTTCCTCTTCTCTCTTACCAAGTTCCATGCAAAGGCTGTTGTAAAATCTCCATTAGTGGTGAGCTTCCAAATTGGTTTATCTGGAATGCCATTTAGAAGCTGGATTGGTGTGTTGAGGATAATATCAATGTACTATTGGGATGTTGTTTCCCTGATTTTGTCCTGGTCCCAATGTCCATTTTGAATGAAGTCAGCCACTGTAGAGTTGTTGAATTTGTTCCTGTTATCACTGAATTATGCCAGAGGCCCTGTCCCCAGCCAGTCATCCAACCAAAAAAAGCAATTACCTAAGTAAACTTTCCATTAGATATGAGGCTCTATAAGGTTCTTGTTGTACATCATATGCTTCCAAATTAGGGAATCGTTTTTCTCCCCTTTCTTTGACAATATTTGGCCCTCAAGAATCCTGCCCAAAGTGATGTGTTGTTCCTGAAGTTCCACCAATGTTTCACTTGAAAATCTTTACACACATCAGTCATGTTCCTGAAGCCAATGCCCCTCTCTGCCAAGGGGAAGCTGAGGGTCTTCTAGGAAGCCTAGTGATACTTTGTTTTCCCTCTAGACATCCCCAGAAGAAGTTTATTGTGAGCCTCTAGATTTGTTTTAAGGTGGTGGAAGGGGGTCATATAGCCGCTAGCAGATGTATAGGCAAAGACTGAATCACATGATTGATCAGAGTAGCTCTTCTTCCATAGCTTAACATCTTATATTTCCAACTTGAAATCCTGTTGATCACCGTGGCTACCATGTCTGAGAAGTAAATAATCCTTTGACTTTCAATATACAGGGGGCACCCCAAGTAGGTGATAGTATCCTTTTTCTTAATATTGCCTGCTATCTCTGTGATCCTCTCATAGATAGTCTGATCAGTGTTGGAGGGCACCATAAAATGACTTTTGCTCTTGTTCACCAATTGTCCAGAAACCTTTTCATAGGAGTCCAAAGCCTTCACGATCAAGGTTAGGGAGTTTATACTTCCTGAAGTGAAGAGGATCACATCATCTGCAAAGCTCAGATAGTTGATTTGGGGGCCTCTTTTATTCATATAGAAGGCTTGAAAGGTTGGGTGCCTGTGCAGTCTGTTCATCAGTCTAGATAATACTTCAGCCCCTAGTATAAAGAGGGCAGGGGAGAGGGGATCTCCTTGTTTCAGACCCTTTGTAGAATGGAAAAATCCATATATGGCACCATTAATGAGTATGGAGTACCAGTTGTTGGTCATAGTTCTCCATGCCAAGTCAATGAATTGTTCCCCAAATCCCAGTTTCCTCATAACTATACAGATGTAGGACCAAGAAGCTTTATCATAAGCCTCAACCATATCAAGCTTAATCACAAAATTCCCTCCTTCCATTGGTTTTTTGATGTGATGGATGATCTCTTGGGCTAACATAATTTTCTCTGCTATATTCCTCCCTTTGATAAATCCTGATTGGTTCTTGGAGATAAGTTGGGGAGAATAGAAGTCAATCTTGAGGAGAGAATCTTGGAGAAGATCTTACAGATGCAATTGCTAAGACTGATGGGTCTATAGTCTGAGGAGTATTGTTTTTCCTTTTTAAAGACCCCATGGGGGTCAGGGGCTAAGAAACTCCCTCAGGCTTTAACATAAATAAAATCTGAAATAGGGATACAAGAAAGGGGACAAAGACTTTACCTTCTTCCTAGGATGGTACTCCATGCCTTAGTAATAAGTCATGAGACCCTATTTCTATGGGGAAAACCAAGAAATCCTAAGAGAGGACTCCTCTCATTACAAAATTCTAGGAAAGCAATAAACAAGGGAGACTCTCCCCTTACAAGTT